>JAYJMH010054103.1:0-13148 GCA_036873815.1 Phacellophora camtschatica | reverse complement strand
GTTTATGTTTATGTTTATGTTTATGTTTATGTTTATGTTTATGTTTATGTTTATGTTTATGTTTATGTTTATGTTTACTTCTATATTTTTCAGGTGAGAATCAGCCAATGATGTTTTCTATAAATTCACAAACTGGATTGATCCGCAGTCTTACGACATTAGTAAATAATAATTTGATATATTGTTTATAAAGTTTTACTACAAATACAAATTCAGCGTTTGATAACTCATTTCTTCTGTGTCATAGGGTGTATTTTAGTGGTACCAGAAATGAAAACTAAAATCTCTGTGCAGTCTGCCAAAACTTCTCTTTCTACTTGCTCAATTGTTCGAGCAAAAGGCTTAGAAGATTTTCCAAATCTGTCAAGTCTATCGTTTTCAGGACATCGAGCGAAAAATTGCGAATTCCAACTCTGTTATGTTTACCAAAAACGGAATTGGTACCAATAAAATACAACATATGAAGCAAAACATTAACACAATTTTTTATCACTGACATTATTTTTTATCAATGACAATTATTTTTCTTTCAAATTAAGATTAACATTTCTTTCTTCATATGAAACCGACAACTTTTTTAATTTTTGCATTGCAAGAGTTTAATTTTTGCACTGCACTTCTCTACCTCGAACTCCGTGTTAATTTAAATTGTTTTAAAGATCCCTCGAAAGTTTCCAGTGTAAACTCGAACTGTTTTCTTTGTCCCTTTATATTTTCAGGGTTAGCTCGAAATGTTTTGTATGTATCCCTTGAGAGCTTACATTGTTGATTTAATTTTGGTTATCTCAAAAACTTGCTTTCTCGAACAAATTTTCGTTTCTCTTCAGAGTTCGAGACAGCGGGAGCTCGAGTTAAGTAAGTTTGAGTATGGCGGTTTAATTAAACTTTTTTATGAAATTTTAGATATTGATATGATTTTACACATGCATAATTTACTTTTTTATAGGATAGAGAGCAACAAGAATACTATAATGTAACAGTTTTGGCGAGCAATCCAAAATCACCATTTTTACAAATTTCTAGAAAAGTATATACTATTCGTGTTTTGGATGAAAACGACAATGCACCTTTCATAGTAACAACATCACTGACTAGAAATGTATCTGAAGCAGCGAAACTTGGAACACAACTATTAAAGCTACAGGGACAGGACATTGATTCGGTATCAGCTTTTTCAAACTTTTTTCATTAAAAATATCCGTTAGTGTGTTTTAAATTCTAACTTCATCGTGAGTTTCTCATCCTGGATTAAAGATTTCAATTTTTGTTGTTGTTACCGTTATCAATCTCGTAAAGCATTACACATACTTTGGTTTGAGTCAAGTTTCGAAATTTTAGAACGTCCCTTCCTTCCCCATGTTTTAGCATCCACACACTTCGGCAGCAGGGGCCTAAGGTTCTCTTTCTCGAAACCAGATCTTAGAACGGATAGAACATCTAGGACAGAAAAAGCGATAGACTGCAAAAGATTTGTCTTCGACCTTTTCTGTTGTGAAATATAAACTCCATGTCCCTGACTCCTGGCCTCTCCCCCTAACCTTTGGAAGTTCCTGGCCTCTCCCCCAAACTTTCCAAACTCCTGAGGCATCTTCATCAATTTCATCTTATTTTACTTTGAGACGCTAATTTTTTCCAACCATTTGTAGGTTTCTATATTTGAGCATTTTCTAATTTTCCCTTTCTATGTTGTTAATTCATTTTGAAAATAATATGATTGGGTTAAGTTATTTTCAGTTTTAATTGTTTTGGTATTTTACAATCCTTCAGGGTATGAATGCAAAAGTTGCATACAACATAAGATATGATTTGAGCGATGTGGATTCTGATTTTATCACCATTAATTCCCAAACTGGTGTTATTTCTACAAGATTGCTTATCCTTAATCGAGAACTGAGAAAAGTGAAGGTTTGTAAGTTTTTATTACATGGCTATTATATTTGGTTGTGCATTATTTGTATTCGTTTCACTGCGCAGAATTTACAACACTGCATCTTTAAATGTCTTAATTGACAAATGTACATTACTATCACTATCAAGGTCTTCCTACAAGAAATTTCAAAACTTTTTAACCAATAAGGTGAAATTAAATTTGCTATTTCTTTCAAAATACTCTTTGTTGATACGAGAAAGGGCAGGGAGAGGAGTTTGACATGAAAGAGCGATTTGTTCACTAGGCAAAGGCACTTTTAAAACTAACATTTCAAAATATATTTGTATCAAGATTTTATCCAAAAATAGAGTAAGCGAAAAGTATAGCAAGAAATTAGGGCTAGTATGAATTTGAACAAGCGTGTAGGCTTAATTCGTTGGTGATATTTGACGCAGCTCATTGTATCTTGTGTTGTCTATGTTTTGCAGGTTACTGTAGAAATAAGTGATTTAGGCGTTCCCAAACCACTAAAGAGTACGTCTAATATTGTTATCATTGTGCAAGATGTAAATGACAATGTTCCGGAATTCAGGCAAATACTAATGACGTACGTATCATTAAAAAATTGAATACTAAATAAATAAATAATGAAATAAGGTAATAATTGTATATAGATTGCAGACTCATTTCAAGAGAAAGCCCTTTCTTACTTTACAAAATAATTCTTACTTTTTATTTTTCACAAACAAGGGAGATTTTTGTAAAAAGAATATTGCAGTTTCAAACATGACAGTACGATTTGTCAGTGTAAAGAATAGATTTCAGCACCTTCAACGCAGCCGATGAAATCACAACAAACGAAATCAAAAGGTTTTGCTGTCTTTGTTTATTTGGATTTGATTGAATGCACTGAGAGTGTGAAACCTATTCTTTCAAATTGCAAATCGCATTGTCACGTTTGAAACCGCAACCTTGTGATTTACAAAATTTTCCCCTGTTACGGTTCATATTGCTATGTATTTGATAAACTTTTTGCTAGTTTGTAGAATTTTTTAAAATTACAATTTAGAAATAAATCAATTATCAACCTTGTTTTGACATTTTTACAGCTTCCACAAACAAATAAATTTAAAGGAACAAATAGTTCTTCTGTTATTGTATTCTCTAGAAATAATTAATGTTTTGGGAAGTTGTGGCTTTTACTCGCCATATTTTTATCTTTAAATTTGTACAGTTCTGCGATCAGTGAGGCTGCAATAAATGGAAGTTTTGTAACAAAGATCAACGCTTTTGACACAGATGAAGGAGTGAATACTGAAATGAAATTTGATATCTTATCTGGCAACGAGAAAGGTATGTTTTTATTAAATCTAACGTACATAGTATTTGTTTTCTTTCTCATAATTTCTTCTCTCATCTGAATGTTTTTGGCTGCTAACTATTCTCGAATTTTCCTGTGAGAATTTCAATAGAATTATGATATCCTGTTTTTCTTAGGTCATTTCAAGATGGACGCCAGGACCGGCATTTTGAGAGTGGATTCTTTTCTAGATAGAGAAACGAAAGATGCGTACCACCTCAACGTATCAGTCTCCAATGTAGTTGCTGTTTATCAAAACACAAGTATGATTTATCATAATTCATTACAATTTATTCTAAATTATCATAATTTACTATAATTTCTTATACGCTGTGATCCTCTGTTATTGTATGATAAATTAAGGGATGAAAAGCAGGATGATAAAACTTTAGTTTCATCGGACCATTTGTTGTTGCTTGACTGTTCTTTTTCATGAAGTTTTCATATTTTGGTTTCAATTTCTTTAATTAATTTGTTTTTTTTTTTATATTTTGCAGACCAAAGGACGAATTTTTCTACAGCAATTCTTGATATTCAAGTTCTGGATGTTAATGACAATTCTCCGTTTTTTAATCGTAAAGTTTTCACTGGAGGTAAAATTTAGTTTTGTTCGTTGTTCGTAAGATTATTGTTTACGTTTTGATATTGATCATGAAATACTTTATTTAATGTGGCATGAAATATTTTATGCATTCTATTTTTTCTCATCATTAACATGCTGTCGGCTGATTTCGATACATGTCTCCATTTTAGTCTATTCTCGGTGGCTTTTGCTTCTAAACCTCTCTCTTGCATATCTTTCCGTATTCTGGAAAGACTGTTCATCTCTGGACTGTTCATCTCTGCCTTGGTTTTCCTTGTCGTATGTTTTCTTCCAGTTCCATTTTAATTGCAGGTCCACTTGAATCTTGCCTTTTTTTTTTATCTCAGCACGTGTCCGAACTACCGCAGCCTGGCCTCTCATATTTTTTCATCTCCGTCCTTTCCATTAGATTCTCCTCTTTTACTCTAACTGCCCAGCATTCCACACCATACCACAACACAACACAAGCCTTATTATTACAGTCTTGCATACCTTTCACTTTAACTTCCTTTTTATCTTTCTGTCACAAATAACACTGGAGATATCCCTTCATTTATGCATACTGCTTTAAGTCTCTGTTTTACTAATTCGTAAACTCATCCTTCTGTCACTATTTCTGAATCCAGATACTTGGACCTACCAACCTTCTTCAATTGCCTGCTCCGCTTATCTTTGATATATATCCTCGTATTTCCTTCTCTTTCTATCACCCTCACCATTTCCTTTGACTTTTCTGAATTCATTTTCAAACCTCCTCTTGCTAGTCCATGTCTCAGAGTTTTTCCTCAAGTGTAGCTATTAGCGTTATGTCAGCTGCAAAAATCAATTCCCAAGACAATCCTGTCTGGCTACCTGTCATAGCGTGGCTATTGTGTTCATCAACGGGGGAATGAGCTTAGGGCCGATCTTTTGTGACCTCCACCTTGACTCCAAACTCATCTGTATCATTCGATGCTGTCCACACCCTTGTTGTTGTCTTTTCGTATCTTGGTTATACGTACAAGCAATTATTGTTTCTGTCGTAAATAATCTTTCAAACATTATATTTTCATCATATTGTCATATATTTACATTACATTATATCGTTATTATACTTTTACGGATCAGCTTAATCTGTACAGCGTGAACGTAAGCGTGAGATAGCTTCAACATTAACTGACGAAACAGCGAAATATTTTGTCAGTTTGAATTATCTAGGTTAAAAAGTCGTTTTAAAAATATGAACTTGTCATCTTTTGTTTTGTTTATTATTGATTCATCATCTTAACATTTCCTAAACTTTTCTGGTTTCCATCTTCGCTCACTATTGAAGAATTTGATTTCAGGCATACCATCTGGTGCAAGAATTGGCACATATGTTATGGACATTAAGGTGATATTTCTTGTTATATTATTGATGATAACATGAAATATAACAATACAATGTTTAAGTAGCCCAGTTGAATGGTAGAAAGCCATTGAGGAAAATTTACCTATTTTCGATTCATTGTGGTATGGTTTTCTGGGCCAGAGATTGCCAGTTTTCCCCAACTTTCTTGGAAGGAACTCTGTTTTTTTTTTCAGGGAAATTTTGAAACAAACCAAGGACAAAATTTCGACCCTTTTCCACGTCGTGTATAAAATAACATACATGAATAATATATATGTACATGAAATATACATATATATACTATGCCTACTATAAATATTTAGTACGTTAGATGTTTTTTGAGCAATAACTGCAGAGCTATTACAATCATCAAGTTTGAGTTAAATTCTTAAATTTTACATTATTTTTCAATTTAATAATTACGATCCTTTGATCTAAAACAACATTTGGAATTTTTTTTAGGCGTTCGACAATGATATCGGAAAACATGCCTCCATAGATTATCATTTTTTGAACAGTGGTGATGGAAATTTTAGAATCGAATCCTATACAGGAAAAATTTATTCGATGAAAAATCTGGTAGACAAGACAGGATTTCGATACGAAATTGTTGTTTCAGCTAAAGACAATGATGGAATTTTACCTTACAATTTGGTGTCAAACTACACAACTGCCAGAGTAAGCGTTTATTTTAAAGCCTGGTTCCCATATAATTTCAAGAGTGCCGCAGACGGTCTGCGACGATCTGTGATCGATCGCCGACACCTTTCCGGTGAGAGGGTTCTATATTATCGTAAGGGATCGCAGATGATCTGCTATTAGTCGGGGACAATCTGTGACCGTCTTGATATATATTTCCCACCCTGCAATTTCTTCGTTAACAAAGGCGTGTCTGCGATCGTCGCAGATCGTCTGCGATCCATATTTCCATATGATCGGGAAGAGCCGGGAAGGTAGCACAAGAAAAAAGTTTAACACGTTCAACTTTTTCTCAAGGATCGCAGACAGCCGTAGACGGTCTGCGATCGTCGCAGACACCTTAAGATTTTTGTTTCCATTAAATAAGATTATATGGGAACTAGGCTTAAATACTGTTTAAATCTACGTTCAAAATGTTTTTTTATGTATGATTTTACATCATTGAAATGGTGGGTGTTTTTATGCACAACTCATAATTTTTAAAATTTTTGTGGCATGGCCTAAGATATTTTTAAATGTACTTCAATATATTTTGCACCTTTTCGAAGTTGTGACTAAATTTCTTAAATGCATAAATTGAAATAGTTTTAAAAGTTATTATTCCAATGTGATGTGATGTGATGTGATGTGATGTGATGTGATGTGATGTGATGTGATGTGATGTGACGTGACGTGACGTGACGTGACGTGACGTGACGTGACGTGACGTGATGTGATGTGATGTGATGTGATGTGATGTGATGTGATGTGATGTGATGTGATGTGATGTGATGTGATGTGATGTGATGTTTGATGTGATGTAATCTATTAGTTGTAAGCTGTGATTGTAATCTATTGTAATCTATGTAATCTAATGTGTAATCCATCAGTTGTAATCTAAATTGACCTTTACCTTGAATCCTAAACGCTTGTAATCTGGAGCTTTGTTTGAAGCCGTATGAGATTTATTTGAACTGGATGGTAAATCGAAAGCTGTCGTGTACAACATTGCAAGAGAATCTTTCAACTTCTACAAAATACGACAAGTTAAAGAAATAAGAAAAATATTGAAAAATACTAAATAAGAGTTCGGTTAACAAAAATGATAATTTCTATAAACTAAGCAAATTGCTTTGCTATTTTTATTTACCTGGTCATTGACATCAGCTGGTGTTGACATTTTGTTTCCATGGAGATTCAAAATAAGTGCCTGATAAATATATAACTGGTGAGCCATGTCACCTTTTGCATCGCCAGCCTGAACAATTCTCTGCAAGGAAATTGAAAATGAAACACTATTTATTTTTCAGTCATTATTTTAATCATTTATGTAAAAAAATATTTTAGCAATCAGGTGAGAATAAATTCAGAACGAGTTAAACTGTGAGTGCAAGGTTGGGCAGTGCAGTCAAAGAAGTGTGCTTCGTGTTAACAAAATCGTGTTTACTTACGTTCATAAGCACTTCCCTCAGCATTTTGGCTTTATGTACATCATTTGCTCCTCTCTGAAAAAAATACATTTCAATACTCATTATGCAATCTTGCATAATCACCTAATTATTTTTAGTTCTATCCTATCCTAATTTATTTTTCTCCCTGCTATTTTACAAAAGTTTTGTAATTTTTTTTTCTGTGCCAATAAAAAAGCTTTCTTAGATAACTCATAGCTGCACTGTTTTGCTCATAGAATAATTTACCAGTCTGAGGAATATGACACGTGCACGCACAAGATCAAAATCATAGATTCATTGTATTGTACCCTTAAGAATTGTGCAAACTCTGAATAACAATTGACAGTTTTCTAAGAATTGCACGTGTGCAAGCGATAGATGGCATAAAGCATTTGCACGCACAAGGTATCGTCGGGAAAAGCCATGCTCCTCAGGCTGGGCAATCTACTGCTTTGTTGCACAAGACCTGATATACGCATGGCAAAATGAGTTTTCTTTCAATATGAAGCAACTATGTATAACAAAGATAAAAACGTTGATTGCAACATTCCGAATGTAATTTGCATACCCTTGAGCCATCCTGGTGTGTCTTCATAAATAAACTGTTACACAGAGCAATTGAAGCCAACTGAATATTTTGATTCGAGCTGCAAGACAAGCAATTATGCAAAGATAAATACACACATAATTTCCTCAGAAGCTCTAAATCTACAAAAAATCTTATTTCGAAACTCGGATTTTAAAACCAAGCTGCCAAGGTTCTTGCACACTAGGTAAATATAATATAACGTAACGTAACGCAGAACATTCTCAGCAAAGAAAAGCGATTTAGTATATTTGTTTGCACCTAGACCGAGGACACATTTGACAAAATGTAGTGATAAAAACTGCTTCGCTGACTGGCTGCAGTTTTTCTCATATCTTCGACATACTGTAATTGAAAACTTGTGATGAAGTGAAAAAACTAATTTCAAAAACAATTTAATTTTTACCTTTGAATGTGTTGAATCAAATTCTCAAGTGTTATTTCTTGTGATATTGTTTTATGCATTTCCGTCCTGTTTAAAAATAAACAATAATAAAAATAAAATAAACAACGATAAACATTTCTAGCTGTTCAAAGAATTGATTTTGTTTAGTCAGGAATGATTTTTACTAGAGTTAACAAAGGGCTCTAATGGTAAAATGATTTGAAAACAATAACAAAAAGAAATAATTGTACACTATTTCACTATAAAAAAACAAACAAAGGGGCTGTGCCTCCCTATGGCCTCCTATAAATCATCACTGATTGTTGTGTATAGAAAAGCCACTTAGAATAACCATACGCATGCTGGAACTAAGAATGGCAAGTAGTGCAGAGTATTATAAACTTGAGATCAGAATAGCAAGTTGGCACCCACCCTAAAAATATAAAACGGCATTGACTCTGCAAATTCAAATTTATGGCAATTCACATTTGCTGAAACTGGAGTCCGTAAATATTTTGATTCCATTTGGCAAACTTGTCTTTGAAACCTCCTGTTTATATTTTACGATTTGTTTAGTTATGTATCTTGACCTTGTTTAGTTAAGCAGCTCAGATTAGTAAAGCCTTGCTTTTTCCTGGGTCGTATGAAATTCAAATCCAGGATTAACTCAATTTCCACTAAAAACACCATATGACGCACTGAAAAATACTGCAAATTAAAACGACGACAGGGGGTACAATTACAAGCTTAATATTGTGCCTTCCTTACAGATCAGCAAAACTGCTTTCAAATTCATGTGTGGGCTCCCCCTGTTAAAGTACACTTGTCAAGTGACTTTTATGAAAATTCTGATTAATTCCAGGGATTAAAAAGTTAAGAAAGTAAAAGCTGAGAAACTCACCCATTAGTTACCATGTTTTCTAACAGTGACAGCGCTCTGTGCGTCAATCGCGTGTCCGAGACTGTCATTTTATTGACATATCCTGTTACCTATGTCATAAAAAAAAATATATCAATTTAAAATAAAAAGTTAGCGTGAAGTTTAAATGGGATGCTAATAATAGATTATGAAAAAACATTCACTAACTTTTAATCGTGTCATATTGAAACTCTTTATAAAATGTTACTGATGAAAACATTAAATGAGACATTTAAACAGGATAAAAACTTTTTTAAATGCAGGGTGGTCCCAAAAATGTCCTATAAAGCAACTCGACATAACTGTGTCCATTATAAAGCAATACGACACAACTGCGTCCATTAGTAGAACTTTGTAACGCGAAACAAAACAAAATGTATTCCAAAGCATTAAAATTGCAACCTTTTTAATAAATTTGTTAGATGCAAGATCATCCCACGGTTTAAACCCATGTTCCATCAATTCTTGAAAAGCGGCCAAACAGTAGCTCAACATTTCCACGTCCCTGCAGACATAAAATAAAAACAGTTTTATCAAAAATGTGCTCCTTCTTTGCTGGGTAAGAAAATATTTTGCGAGCAACAAACTCACCACATTTATACATATGTTTGTAGCATCGCTCCTCCGGGAGGCTCCCCCACTTCCACAAAGATTCATCACGTTACAGCTCGTTAAAAGTTGGCCTAACCTCCTTCACGTATAAGATGGCCTAAATTTCATCTGAAAACCACTTACAGCAAAACGCTTTAGATTTGTGTTTTCAGAACAGGTGGAGATGAAAGCGAACTATTGATAGTGAAACAGATTTGCATGCTGTAAGTGATATAACGTCTTCCAATTTTCTGCAGCATTTCTTCTTGTGGAGACGACAAAGTTGCAGTAAATTTCCTCGCAGCTTCCAGACCTCAAATTCTCTGTTAAGTTTCGGCAATAAGTTAGACTTAAGCCAACAAGAACCAGCAAAAAATCATAAATAAGCTCGGTGGTCTGTATTGTTGCAGCAGGTTTCAGCTGATTATTGCTTACTGAAGACGCCACATTGCACAGAAAAAAATAGTACAAAACGTTTTGAGATATAAAATAGCGCGGAGAAAAATATACAGAATTTAAGATATAACTTATAATAATTAGCTAATTATGCAAGAATGCATAAAAAGTATATATTTAAATATATTTTTTTCAGAGAAGAGCAGATGATGTCTATGCCGAGGGAAGTGCTTATGAACGTAAGTAATTTAAGCCAATGAGAACCAGCGAAGAATCATAAAGACTGCGCGGTGATTGGGACGACAATCTATTGTCACAGTAGGCTAGTTTTGCCAACTTTTCACACTGCAGTGATGTAATGAAACAAGTCAAGTTGAAGAAGGGATATCAGTTTAGGCGAAAGAGCGACACCACAAAATGTGATCAGTCTACTGCAGACATATGCAAAGTTAAAATAAGTTAAACAACCTGCAGTTAGTAACACCTACTCTGTTTCCGTCTCTACAACTTTTATCATAATATCTGTACCATTCCGTAACATAAATTCCTTTGCAAATGTAGGATCCTACGGAAAATGCATAAATATTTATCAAAATTATGATTGAACTCAAAAAAATCAATTGAACTCATCCTATTCAACAAATTGACGAACTTGTTCTAAAGTTTTTAATTTAGTTATATGTGATATTCTGTGGGTCAGTCATGCTGCTAACAGGGCTATGTGTTAAATTTAGTGCTTGGATGGAATGGACATTGATTTGGGCATATCTTTGACTGTTTTGGCACAATTTTATCTTTCATCACAGCTAGAGAAGACAATTAGCACTATCTCTTGTACTTCCCATAGTTCAATGCATTGTGTCAAGAGTTGTTTGTGGTCATATCTCAGATTTCCATGTTTATTGGTTAAGAACACAAAATAAGCACATTATTAAAACAGAACTTTTTTAAAAGCCACAATATATTTTATCAAATTGTCTTCTTTGTTACTTGATCACATTGCAACAACATCATTCAAATTATACGATTAACATGGAAACTGTTCAGTCATATATTTAGATCTAGTCCAGAAACTCCAGCAAATAAATCAATGAGACATTACCTTAATAATCAACAACAGAGAAATATGTCTATGTTCAGAGCACTAAATTCACTACATAGTCCTGTTAGTAGCGTGACCCACAGAATAACATGTATAATTATATTACAAACTACTTGCTTCTTCGCTAGCAATATTTCAAAATGTTGAAAATGATGGTGTTACCTCTGCCTGACCAGAAATCTCAGAATTTCCATGACTATCAACAGGACCTGCAAGTGCCTTTAATGTTAACCTTCTTTCTTCTGGCTCAGTTGAATTTAAAGATTTGATAACCTTTTCCACCAATTTATCCTGCAAAAATATATATAATGTTAAAAACAATGATTACGTCAAATGATATTAGGACTTAATTAATTTGCCAAAAAAATAAAATCCTAACATAAACAGCTTTCAAAATCCCTGATTTCACAGATTCTAACAGTATTTATGATTTTACTGTTCAGTCTACTCCTGACAAAATATATTTTCCCAGAACCCTGGCAAAAACATCCATATATTTAAAGCACTTCTCACCTTTGCCACCCATTTCTCGCCCTTATCCTTAAAATTATGGGGGCAGTTCTCACTACTGCTCCCATGGGTAATAAAACAAAAACAAATTTCTGGATGTGCAAAATTTATAAATTGTAATAATTCAAAAATGAACTAGAATGTCAGTAAATTAGATAAGAAGGTGAACTTGATAAAATGTGAAATAGTTGACATCATCAATGTTATTATTTGACATAGCCTTCAACAATCTTCTGTTGCACTCTCTTTATACAACATTAATACTTACTGGTGCCAAATTCAGAGTGAGAATAGCTCCATCTTGAATATCAAACCTTGTCTGAAATATCAAAATAAATCACAGTAAAATATTATTCATAATAATCTTTCCTTATCTTATTTCGCATTAAGGTTACTGTACCCCTTCAGACGAAAAAAAATGGATTTTTTGTTTTTATCATATTTTGATAGTTCAGTCATTGGATATCATATCTCAATAATTTAATTCCACAATTAATTTCATGAAATTTTAAGCCTTCAAATAAAAATTACCTTGTTTTTGAAGATTGGCGGGAAAAGTACTTAATCAGATCAAATCCGACCCACTTGACCAGAGTTAATGCGCACACTTTTGTGGGTTAAATGCTAATCATTTTCCTAAAATATGTTTTGAGTTTACAGTGTTTAACCGAATATTCGATTTAATAAAAGTTTCATTATTGATTATTATTATTGTTATATCCAAGTCTTATCGAAGTTTATCCATTGGCTTCAGCATGGCATCTAATTTTGATCTTCCCATTTTGAAAACCAAGTTTAATTCTAAGTCTGCATTCCTCTGACATTGCAAATGTGGTTTTTGTGGACCCAACATGACAAATTTGGCTTTTTTGTTTGCACAAAGATTGTTAATCGGTTTTCGTGCCATCCTGCTAAAAGCTCGATTTTCCCGCAATCAAACGATTTTCCCGCAACCGACTTTTAAAAGGTTTTGAAATAGAAAAAGTCTTAACCACCCTTAACCATTAAAACCATTAACAATAATTTGAATGTTAGTTACTCCGAGATTACACAACATATCAAAATTCGCTGACAGAGTTTGGTTGTTCATGATCTTGGGGTCTGATCGCATTACAGATAAAATTTCATGACAAACTTATGGCAGCTCATAATCTTTTGTCTCGATGTTTACCATGGCAAACCTACAATGTTTACATAAAATTGATCGAAGTGCGCTCACCAAAATCTGATCGAAATACGACTCCGAGGAAAAGCTGCATTCCTTACTAAGTTCAAAGAGACCGTAGTGGTGCCTCTTGTCTCCACGAACGAAGGATAATCGGTGTAATGCAAACATGCCGTGGTTTGT
>JAYJMH010054092.1:0-13148 GCA_036873815.1 Phacellophora camtschatica | reverse complement strand
AATTATAAAAAATTTAAAATATATATGCCAGTAATGTTGGACCCCCCCCCCCCCCCTCCCCACACAAATTACATATTCAAAGAACAATGGTGAAAATAAAACAACTGATTAATTAAACCTTTGTTCTCTATTGTTCTGTGAAAAATAAGCCCCCTTCCACCAATCTGAAATACAATCAGATATAATGTTTGCATTCAAGCTGGCATTAATATTTGCAATTTTGCTCACCAAAGAAACTAAAAAAGCACAACATTTTTCAAGCAGGAAATTTCCTCCAACTTTCTAGCAATCTGCAGAAGCTTTGTTTTTTTTTTTAGTTTCGAATTCCAATCGATTATATGAAGAATCAAAACGATTCAAAAATACCAGGCATGAAAATCCATCATTCTCGAACAACCAAAAAATTAAAACAGATTCTCGTTGTGGAATGCATGACAAGAAGCCGGAACCAAAAACGACAAACATGAACCTGACGGCCAGGGGTTTAGGGGCACGGTCCTATAGTTCCAGGGTTCATAGGTCTTAGGGTCTTGTAAATAGAATATGCCCTTGAATAGTATGACACATAAAACCAGTCAGTGCTCAAGCTGTGCCTCTCATGATTGTCAGATGTCAGGTGGTTGTTGAATATATGAAATGAAATCACAGTAAAAAAAAAAAAGTCATCAGATGACTCGTCAAATGTGTCAGATGATAAAGGTGAGATAAGACAAGTGCACTGTGTTGAAGTCAAAAAGCCGGAATAAAATTAGAACAATCTGGGTTTTTTAGGAAAAAGTAGTTTGTATGTAATAAATATAAATAGATTTCTAGATTCTAAAGATACCAAGTTTTCTAACTGTTGAACTAGAAACAAGGTAATCACTTGAATTATCAAAAAACAAGGTCCCCAAACAAGGTGACCGAAGGAAGGCAGGGAAGGTACATGGAAAAAAATTCAAGCCAATACCCAAGACATACCTATTATTATCCGTTGTATAATGAGAAAGGATTGCACACATTGAATCGTTTTATTGGCTGGTGGAAGGTTGAAAACTTGAAAACGTTTTCTCTCTCAAACTGTCGTGTTTTTGTAAAGCAAGAAATGGTACAGAAAATGAAGTGAAATTTTAGGTACTCAAGAAATCGCAACTTGTTTGAAAAGTTCTTGAATGTTCCACACAGCCACCACAATAATTGTTAATTCCTATTGTTTATTGCTAGCCTAAAAGTACTCAGGGGTCGTAGGGTCACAAGGTCTTATGGTCCGGTTTTGACAATGTTTCTTCAAGGAATAGAGATTGATCTGCGCGTGCGCGCTCATGCCGTTTACTTGAAAAACATTTTTCAAAAACAAATAAATGTTTAAATGTCATTTATCAACAACGAGCCTTTATTTGGATTTGAAAATTTGGTTGTGAATGTATGCATGCTGCATGATGACAGCGAAGGTCAGTTGCTAGTTACTACCGCAAAGTCATGTTACTTTATCAAGCAATATGTAATTAGCTTTTTATTTTCTGCACAAAATTTTCTACCAAGAAAAGAATGAGCTGCAAGTGCGAAAAATGAATGCCCTTAATCGTCACCAAGCAATTTTTAAACTGCACGAAGACGAAAGTGACCCAACGCTGGTTTGAGAAGAGAACCAGCACCACAACAGTATGGAAACTACCCAAGAACAACAAGAGGTTGCCTCAGATGAACAAGATTCAGCTTCTGGTCAAAAAAGGTATATTTTATATAACACTCTTCTGTCTGGCACACTGCTCACTTTTAAGGGTCGAGGGATTGTGGGATCATTGCTAAATTTGTAATTTTGTAGATAGGATCATTTCTAAAAATAATGACTGACAACGAGTACTCCTACAAACAACCAAATTTACAATTGAGAACTAACAATAGATGGGCTGCCTTTTTGCGTAGGAGAACAATCGCCTTTATTTAGTTTTTGTTTTCCAGGAAGTAAAATCGAAAAGCGTCTGGGAAGCTTTCACAATGCAAATATAGACCCGGGGGGAAACCGGTCGTAATTTGGGGCATTCATGGGAAATTTGGGGCATCTATGGGAAATTTGGGACATCCATGGGAAATTTGGGACATTGGCTCTATGTTAAATGTTTTTCATAAAATCGTATTAAGGAGGTTAAATTATTTGAAGCTGGACATTTCTCAAAACATCCTCAAAAAGCTGCTATTTTCGAAATTTGTTCAGATTCAAGGAAAAAGTAATAAGAACAGGCCTCCTATTATAATAATAGACTTTATTACTCAAATTACCCTGGTAATTTGGGGCATCACCCTTTGAATGCCTGACCAATTAAAATAAGAAGTAATGAAAAAAATAGGATCTACTAAATGTATCCCAGGGGAGGCAAGTAGCAGTACCATCTAACTCTGATAGGGTGGCATGTCCGAGGAAATCTTGAGCTTAGCCAAAAATAATATATAAATGAAAACCCAAAAATGTAATAGGATGGTGTATGTTAAAATGCAATTTTGCAGCCTACTATAACATCTTTATCAACATTTATATGCTACTTCTTAATATTTTACCCAAAAATATATGATTGCAAAAACTTTAATACCCAAGAATAAAATTATTAAATCTGAAATTCCAGACCCAAAAGTATGGGACACACCCCCCTGCCCAAGTCAAATTAAATGCAAATTAAAAGTGAAATATTGTCACTTGAAAAAAATAAAGCAACAGAACCTGGTGCCACATTCCATGAAAAATTGTCTTGATAGCTGCTGATCAAATATCTTATACTTATACAATTTTTGCAAAGGCTCAAATCCTACTCATATCCCCACTCATACCACATCCCCTTAGTCTTTTTTTTAACTACACAGTAGAATTTCATGATTTTCTTTCTGGCATGAAACCTGCTGATGTATCACCGATATTTGAAAAGGCAGACACAACAAGCAAAACAAATTACAGACCCAGCAGTGTTTAAACATCTACCTCAAAAACATTTGAATGACTAAATACAATCAGACATATTCTTTTATACAATCAAAATTAAACCCACTCCTCTGTGGATTTAAGGAAAGATATGGGACCCAACATGCCATACTTCAATTAATAGAAAACTCGAAGGCATGACATGACAATAAAATGACAGCAGGCACCATTCTAATGGACTTATCAAAAGCCTTTGACTGTCTCCCACGTAACTTTCCTTATTTCCAAACTTCGTGTATATGGATTTGTAGCAAAAGTGCTTTGGCATTAAGCTATTCATCAAGTTTTGAACAACTGCTCGAAAAGGATGAAACAATCTCCACTCATACAAGGAACTTACAGAAACTTACAATATAAATTTATAAAACTATCAACAGGATAAATCCATCATTTATGAATGAAGCATTTCAAATATCAAATGCCCTTAAGACAAATACCTTTCAACCAGCAAAAGACAAATACAGTATTATATGATCTAGATACTATCTCTATGTAGATGTAGCCAACTATTGGAACAATCTTCCACCTGAATTTAGAAACTCAAACAATGTGGAAATGTTCACAGCAAAAAGTTAAAAAATTTGCATCATTTACTTGCTCCTGCAGACTATGCAGACAATACATTGGTTACATTAGCTAAGCGTATGACAACTCATTTATTTTGACAATAGTTTACATTTTTGTTATATGCTTACATATAAAACTATACATAATAATAGTTTACATAACAAAACTATATTGTATTTTGTAAATGTTAGTCTTGATTAGCAATGAAAGTAGCTAGAATTTGCATGTACTAACTATATATAAAGAGAGAAGAAAAAAAGTGATACGTTTTTAGTACACTAGAGCCTGCCTGGGATTATAAATGAAAATGTGTGTCAGTACATTAACTCACAGCAACAGCAACAAGTCCTGTTACAGGTTTACCCAAAAGGAATAACAATTAACTGGTTTGGGCAATTGCTTGTTTTCGTTGTTTTGTGTTTGTTGTTTTGTGTTTGTTATTTAATTAAATTGAAAGTGAAAGTCTGCTTGAAAGCTGCAGAAACTATATTACTTTAACTCCTATTGACTTTAAGAATTTTCAGAAACCTTTTCTGTATGCATTTGTTCAACAAGGTGATCTTTTTCACTCAGCTTTTTACAATATCTTTTTGTGTCAAAGTAAGAGTTGCCACTTGAAGATTAGAGGAAGTCCAAAATGGATTCAGGATGAATTCAAATGCAAGTACGAAAAACAAAAAGGTTGAAATGGTTTGAAAGACAATTTTACATCAGAAATGAATTTTTCTTCTACTTGTAAACTTCTATTTTCACAAAAATATAGGTTCTGCGAGGATCCCGCTCTCTAAATCTATATTCTAATTTCCTCTAATTGTGGTCTTCAGCTTGTTTTTCCAAAAAAGGATGAAATGCCCCATGGGAACAAATCTTTTCACAGGTTTATTCATCACAAAATTTTAATTCAATTGTTTGCCCCGTTGTACTTGTACTTGAACTTATTGTATATCGTAGGATTGTAGAGTGGAGTTTACAGGTAATTAATCTATGCTTGCAAGCTCCTATTCTCAGCAAGGGGGAACAACCTTTTGACCAATTAGTGCATGTGTTTACATTTTTCACACGTGTAATTATTTTCCTCACGTGATGTGCCGATTCTGTTAGCAAGATTTGTGAGTCGAGATAGGGAAAAGTACTCTCCCTATTTCAGTCTGGGGGCAAGGGAAAAGTTTGGAATACCCAAAATATTTTTGGCAAATGTGAAAGAGCATAGCTTTTGTTTTGCTAAATATCTACCGGGGAGCTAAGCATTGCTGGCTGTGAATGCTTCGAAATCATCATTTGTTTTTTGCTGTGCTTTTGGAATTTTATAAATCAGGCAGCTGGTAAATTTGGAAAAAGAACAGGAGAAAGCGTGTGTTTTGCTCTGGAAATTCAAAGAAGCAAATGATATTTTTCTCTTACAATATGAAGTGATGGCAATTTGCAAATATTGGATTTATTTGTTTTTCATAGCAGCTCATACTATGCATCAAAACCATGTCGCTTTAAACAGACGAAATTACATTTTTGGAAATGTGCTGGGTGGCATTTGACATTGCCACATTAATTTAACCCTTCTTGTGCATGGAACCTTAAGTCGAGCTTGATTTGTAACACACCAGCCAGGTAATCTAATGAAGAAATTAAAGTTACATAATCCATGATAACTTTATTTTTCCATATCATAATGTCACATCATGATAAAACTGCTGTTTTAAGGAAGAACAGTGGGAAATACCAAAAAACACGCAAAGCAATATTGACATAAAAACATGCATATAATTATTGTTATTTCATTTGAATGGGGTTCAAGTAGTTAGAAAATCTCATTTGCCTTTGAATTATGCTCCAATTATATTGGGTTCAGAGGAACTATATTTTATAATTCTACAGGATAACTTAGTTGGTTAAGGCACCTAACTCCAAATATTCCAACCAAATGACCCTCCAAATATTCCAATTACATACTTGGTTAGAATATTTGGAGAGCCTGATATTTAAATGGTACTCTAAATCAGTAAATGTTGGGTAAAGACCGAATATTTCATACAGGGATATAGGCCTAAAATATTTAATAATCAGGAATACCTGCCCTTTAGCTCGTATCTATGGCGTACACCAGCCCAGCAGTTCGTAACAACATGAGTCAAATGAGGCATTTAGGCCGTAGTTCCGCATATTCCGTGTGGCAAATCGAGAAAGTATGATATACAATATTTTCTAGCTTATATTTTGAATACGCATAGATTGGTACACTTCATTCGACCGTATTTGGGACTATTCATGATTCCAGTATATATAAATGGGCCTTACAGTTTTCACTTACTTTAAATTTTCATGGAATCTAACGAATTCCACCCTCCACTCCACTGCTTTTGAACAGTTTATTCTAAGATACGAGATTTTTTGCTCAAATAACTATCGCAACGAGTTTTATATTGTAGTTTAAATTCGTGTCATCAGATTTAAATTCATGTCATCAGATTTTTATTCATGTCATCAAATTTTTATTAATAGATGTTTGCTCCCCCACCCTGCCTGCTCCTGCAACTAGATCTCACAGCTTTACAGCCAAAAAACTGGACAGATTTTGATGGCCTCGTTTCTGTGATTCTTGAAGCCTAAATTACGGAACAACCGAACACCGCAAAGTTAACTTTGTTGTTTTACAGTCAGTTCTTGGTCTGCCAGTCCGCCAAATAAAAATTTGAAAACTCGAAAGAGGCCAAGTGAAATACACCAATCGCATCAAGGAAAAATATCACCTGACCACAATGAACGAATCTGATTGGGACCCCAACTTCTTCAGGTCGTTGTCCAGTTTTTTGGCTGTAAAGCTGTGAGGTGAGACCTAGTTGCAGGAGTGGGCACTAGTCAACTAAGGATCAAGTAGTAAGACTAGGACTTTACTGTATTGCTTTGAAAATATTTATTGGAACTAATCTAGAATTTTATTTATCAACAGCACTGACCAAGCACCAAGAACACCAGACGGAAAAGAAAAGAAGCCTGGTGCAAACTTTTTCAACGCAATTAAGTATGTTAGTTAACATTTTTATAAGCTGAAGTAAACATAGCATCTTTAAGCCAATAGAAGAGCATCTTTTAATCAATAGAAGAGCATTGGTATGACTTTTTTATCACATTTCTGGCATCATACCTCAGCCCATCTCCGCGTAATTTGCCAAAATATTAAAGAAACCAAGAGTTTTTACTGTATATTAGCTTTTCACGTACAACGAATAAATTTAATTTCAGGGGTTTCTTCAATACGCCAAATTTAAAGATAACTTACGGCAGGCATATCATGGATGTGCCAGACAAAAAAATCAGGGAAATTATAGCAGAAGACATTTACGCTTTTGAGGCTCCCGATGAAGCACTTAGCAAGATTCACGACCGAATGTACAAGAGAATTTGTGAAGAAAATAAACTGTCAAACAAGAAAATTGACAAAACACCCGTTGCTGGAATCATGAACTGGAAGAGGCGAAACGATGAGTGTTACGGCATTGTGACGTCACTTTACGACAAACAGAAAGGTGGAACAGGGAACGTTGGGGACCCTGTCGCAGATTGTGTAGCCATTGTAGCAAGACCTAATAACACAATTTTAGTTCTAGCTGATGGAGTAAATTGGGGAGAGAGATCTCAGCTGTCTGCTCGTTGCGGAGTCTACGGTGCAATAACTTATTTAATAAAAGAAGGCACTTTGGATAAAGCAAAAAGCACTAGAGATGTATTTCGATCTATTCTGAGATCTTTTGAATCCGCGCAAAATCTTATCATGGAGGAAGAAGCAACTTTAACAACTTTGTGCGTTGGCGTTGTTGTTGAACTTCCCGAGAAAGATAAATGGGGATTTTGTGTAGTCAATGTTGGAGACAGCCTCGGTTTTGTTTATAACCCAGTGGGTGGTGTCAGAGAAGTAACTATGGGTTCACATTCGATAGACAGTGATCGAGATATGAGGTACTCTGGAGGAGCGTTAGGCCCCGCAGATGGCTTTAATCCTGATCTAGAAAATTTAACTTGTTCTTTCACGCAGCTAGAGACTGGAGACCTTGTATATTTAACGAGCGATGGAATAAGTGACAATTTTGACCCATTTGTTGGGAAATTTTCATATACAGCCTTATCTAGGAAGACGGATTATCCAAAGCAAATTTCTCATCAATATCCGCCTGATAACCAGTCTACATCTTCAATTAGCAAATGCGATGATCTGCTTGATGTTGTGTTTTATACACCGAGAGAGCGACACGAGGGTATGTTGGCGAAAATGCGGCTCGTAAGTATTTGTTGTTTAATAATAATAATAATAATAATAATAATAATAATAATGATAATAATAATAATAATAATAATTCCTTTAGTTCCTTGAGGTGATTAATATGTTTGATTCAACTAAAATAGTCTTAAGGCTTTTCTCCGTTCAGTTCTGTTTTATGTCATCTTTAAACAGTTATTGGTATTTCTTGTATCTTTTCCATAATTTGTATTGTAAATTGATCTTCGAATATGTCAAAGTTTTCTTTATTGTCTTCTCAAAACTTTATCTTTTGTTCTCTTGGTTTTGTCTTCATGTAATTAATAGTTATCTTCAGGAATTTTTACCGGGATTTTTCATTGTCATTGTCATTTAAAGATTTTAACACAAACATACTCAAATAGAATTTTACAATTTCGCGCTAAAATTACAGAATTTCCAACAACGATTATTGACAAAGAACAAATATTCTTGCCATCACGAAACTGTGCCGACATCGTGAAGACAAGTTAACAATTTTCCGTGCCATCATGACCTTACAGTGACCCTGAACAATAAATGTGATGGTACCCCCATGAGAGGTTTTAGGGGCAAAGTCATTCATGTTAAAATGAAATATTCCTCAAACTTGTCGTCATATTGTTCATTATCTGCAGATTCAAATTGCTTTCGCTAAGCAATAGAAAAGTGCTACTTTTCTCGTGCCATTTGTTCTCTAGTGTCCTAAGCACGTGCTTAATCCGCGTACTGGATAATCATGGTTAAATGTACAGTTTCATGAGCGAAACAGGCTCACCGAAAGTCTGAAGACCCTTTTTTGTTTTTTTTAGATTATTGAACACGAAGAAGGCCCTACAGGAACCGATTTATCGGCGATTGGCGTTTGCGCCAAGTTCATGAATTTCGTTATTAGCAATACGGCTTCAAGACGAAGCCTCCTCGAAAAAGAAAGTTTAACTGACGAAGAGTTAATGGGGCTAACCTCAACAGAACGCAAAGAACGTTCGATTTATATCAAAGGACAACTCGAAACAACGCGTGGGAAATTAGACCATGCTTCAATTGTTTCCTTCAAAGTTGGCATTGTAGATCCCAGGCCTTTGAAGAGAGTAATTAGTTCAACTAACGAGGAAGGTGTTACTGAAGTATTTCGCCAAGGTAGGATTGCGTTGACTTGTTTGATTCTCACCACGTGATATTTACTTTGTAGGTTATTAACTTTATTAAATCTTTTCCATGACAGAGAAAAAGAAATGCGCTCACACTTCTGCACAAAGTCTATGCAAAGCTTGTCAAACCCGAGAAACTAACAAACAAATCTGCTGGTACTAGGTTTGACAAACGTTTGTCAGAGTTTTTTGTTACAAGGTTAATATAGTTAAGATCAGCGGGATATCAGCAAACTGATATCTTTTTGGCAGTTTTTTTTTACTGTTTGAGACACCAAGCCAAGGCCAAAGAGCTCAAGCTGAGAATAAAACAATTGTTTTTGCGTACATGTTCGTTATCGCGACAAAAAAATATCATCAGACCAGAAAAGTATTTAACTTCCAAGGATCAAAATCTGAAACTGATAAATGTTTAGCATGGGCGTGGCACTAGAATCAAGTCTTGTTAATTTTCTGTAAAGCTTTCCGGCCGGTGGCTGTGCCACCATCACGTTTTCTAGATGCGGAATACCTTATGGTGAAAGCACTACCGACAAATTACTTTACAAAATTACTAAATTAGCACTAGAGCATCAAAGTACATTTCTAACGCATAATGGAAATAACAAAACCGGGGGCTGTAGCCCCCCATGGCTCCCCTCTAGCACCACCACTGAGTTCAAGTTAAACGAGTTCGAATAAGAGAAGTTAAACTGCATGTATTAATATGTTCGAATGTATGTTTTTTCTGCTTTGCTGTCTGTGGATTAATTTGGCGTATTTTGATCAAAGTTTTACTATGTTTTTGATTTAGATCTGGATAGCTACACTACTTTGACGGCGAGCATGGAACATCCAGGACATGAACTCGACCCACGTTTGACAATAAGGAGCAACCAGTTTTCTGAGGATATAGATGACAGAGATGCAGGAATATTTGAGGTTTTAAATGGGGAAACTATGTTTTAATTTTTTGTTTATAAAGTTATAGGACTTGGTAGGTTTCGTACTTCTTGTACCATAATTATACTTTAAGCCAAGTTTAATGACCGGGGTCTTTGCAGATCACGCGCGACTGATTTTAACATCATTGCCAACTTTTATATTTTATAACTCTCTCTGTTATCCATGGTCCTTTCAAACGCGCATTTTGTTGTTTACTTTTTTCATGGCTCAGTGTGAGAAAGAAAATGCGCAACCATGCTTCGTAATAACTTGTAAATTTGAAGAATCAACTATGGTCCATGACAACGAATTTCTCGACCATCGACAGTTGTTTTCTTTTGCGCATTTTGTAAAATAATTGCGATGATTAAAGAAGATTTCTGCGTGTATATAGCTTATTTATTTTCGTGGACTAGGAAAATGGCCGCCACACTCGAAACTTTCGCGATGCATGCTAGTTGCAAAGGACTCTTTAAAATTTCTACTGAACAAGATCATCCACATGGGTCTGAGAGGTGTAAATATTTCGCCAGTCATGTTAACTTTCGACGAACCAAAATTATACTTTTATATTGTATTCGTGGTCGTACTACCTCGTGTAAATAGAAAGTAACCTCTTTCGCAAATAGTATCCCCGTAGTATCGGATGATTACGTATTTGTTACTTTGATGAAAATGGCCCAGATTGTTTTATAAACAATTGTAGATTTGATAGTTTTATAGACGATTGTAGATTCCTTATTAGAAATAGTCTGAATTTGTAAAGAAAAAGCGATGTAGACTGGCTTGTAAAAATGGTAAGTGAATGGGATTTACTGGCTAAATAGTACGAAATAGTACGCGTGAATACAACTTTTATACATGTATATACTCAAGGAATCGCGATTTAAGTAGAATTTTTATACCAAAAGACTGCAGATACATTTGTAATAGATGATATAGTTGACCAAGGAGCAATTTAGACTCATTGGTGCATTGTAGCTTATGTCATAGATATTGCTTGATACATCGAGTTCTAGCGATTATTTTGTTTGTTTGAGAGCGCCACTGAAGTGTTTTGGAAAGGTTAGCATTTGCTCAACGACAAAATGAATTGCTCGCACTTGATGTGTCAAATACAAATTCAACTTGACATAGTGAATTAACAATTTGCACACAAAGTTGTTGGAATTACTCCATGAATTGAGCAGAGGCTTTTGTGATGCTTGCTTTAAATATAGAATTAAATCCGTCAAGAAACTCGGAAGCAATTTCGTTTTTATTTTTATTTGCTTTTGACATTTCCTTCATTCATTCATTCATTCATTCATTCATGCATTCATTCATTCATTCATTCATTCATTCATTCATTCATTCGTTTGTTCGTTCGTTCGTTAATTCATTCATTCATTCAATCATTCATTCATTCATTCATTCATTCATTCATTCATTCATTCATTCATTCATTCATTCATTCATTGTTTTCATTGTAGTAGGCTAAAAATTATACTATAGCTAAATTAGCCTACAAAGATAGGGAAGATTACATCAAACTCTTCGTTTTTTCTATCAAGAAACGTACTTTGAATCTAGAGTGTTTAACACTATCTGAAATTGTTTTACTGTCAATGAGTGTAGGAACACATTTTAAATTCGGAGAAAATACTTTTTGACATTTTAAGAGAATTCTCGTTAGCCCTTTCACTTCATTTCCATGCTAAAACTAATAAAAGAGACTGGCCACATTGCCCCTCTAGCTGCACTTTTTGTAATGAACATAAATTTCTTTCGAAGTTTAATTGAGATTGCTCGGCAAAGAATTTCTTAACAGACAGTTAGTGAATAATTTCATCATGAACGTGAACAAATATGCATATGTTGTGGTACATGATTTAGATACAGTTAAAACTCCATAACTCGACCTAGCTTCATTCTCCTTTTTTGCACTTGAACTGTTTCGTATGACACAGACACACGGTAATTGATGTTTTCTTTTTCGACCTAATTGATGGGTTGAGTTAACGATTTTCAAATATATTTTTGTCCATGTTTGCAAAACTAAAGCCAGGTTTCAATATAGCCGTAAATTCTGTTATGTTGCCGTCTTCTGTGGCCTACCGGTGGTACCGCAGGCACTTTTTTTTTAATGGAAACGTTTTCGCCGGTACCGCCGGGATGGAGTTTGAAATGTCGTAAGTTTAAGGCTGGTTTCCATTATTGACTATGTTCCCATATAGCTGAAAATGCCGGCGACCCACCGCAGACACTTCTCCCGACCTTTGCACTGCCAAAATTCACAACAATTTTAGTCGCCGGTGGTTCTGCGGTGTGTTGCGGTGCCGGCGACACACCGGCGACCCACCGCAGAACCACCGGCGACTAAAATTGTTGTGAATTTTGGCAGGTCTTTCGAAAGTGGATTTTAGCGGGAAAGTTGCAAAATGGCTGCTTTCAACAAACGTGTTCTTCTGCGTTGTCAACTTGCCCTTCTTCTTCTTGTAATAAGAAGGAGACAGCAAAAAAGAAGCCGTCAAAAGCGGAAGCACAAGTTTTGAGTGAGAAACGTATTTTGCCAACATGAAGAGTTGGGCCAATTTCACATGCTGTTTAATGAAATGAAGCTTGGTGATCGAGAGTATTTTTATACAGGTAAATTTCTTTTCCAGTGATTTTTCGTTTGAAGAATAAGAATTTATTGATATTCTCTCAAAAATATTTACTCTTCTATTTTTAACCCCTAATAAATCTTTCCAAAATTTTGAAAATAACTGTTTTCTTCATTTTGCTAACAGGTACCTACGAATGTCTCCTGAAAGATTTGACTGCCTTATCACGCTGGTATCACCATATATTTCAAAAAGGCATGCAGAAGACGTACTCCAATTTCTTCAGCAGAGCGGCTCGTCATTATTCTCCGATTTCTTGCAACTGCGAACTCACAGCAGTCCCAGTCATTCAACTTTAAGCCTTATTTCCACTAGACGAATTTATTCGCGCGAAGCTCGGCGACTTGCGAAAAGTTGGAGTGATTCCTATTTTTCGCGCAAGAGCTCCAGCCAACAGAGCTTGGATCCAATCAAAACACTGGATTATTTTTTGATTGACAGTCCAGACTGCCATTTCTCGCGAGTAGAAATTGCTTTTGCATTTGCACGAAATTTTTGCCTTAAAGCCTGATTTCCACTAGACGAATTTATTCGCGCGAAGCGACTTTTTGAGGCAAAACTTTGTGCTAAAGCCGGTTTTCCACTAGGCGAATTCTTTCGCGCGAAGCGAATTTTTTCGCAGCGAAAAAATTCGAGCAAGCGCG
>JAYJMH010054091.1:0-36288 GCA_036873815.1 Phacellophora camtschatica | reverse complement strand
TTCAAAAAGCACCCCTCTTGAAGGCGATTTTTTAATAAGCCCCCCTCTCGAATATGAGCCCCTCTGATATCCGGTCAAATTCAGTAAAAAAGACAACACATTGATTACAAACTTTCCAGAAGTCTTTTTCGTACGACCATACCTATGTTTAGTTTCATATAAGATACTGCTCATGCTTGCTTTTTTTAGATAATACCCTCAGGGAAGCTAAGTTTTGGATAAGTCCCAATCTCGAATAAGCCCCCCTAAGGTCGAATTTTGAATAAGACAGTATTACACGTTCAATGTACTCAGTCAAATCAAAATGAACAACGACGGCAAAACTTTATGAGTTCGTTTATTGGGATCAGTATAATCAAGAAGCAATAACTTCAGGGATATTTTTCAATGAAGAAAAATCCTCAGAACGACATCAGCAGAATATGAATTTGAACATTCGAATCCTATTTGCATATGGTGCTTTATTGTTTCCTTTATTGTATAAGCTAACCAACGGCAGAAAAGCCCCATAGGGGGCAATAAAATCTAACTGGGATAGGAGGGCTTTTCCGAGGAAATCTTGAGCTGACCCAAAAATATAATGGAATGAAAATGCAAACCCAAAAATATAATAGGATGGCGCATGTTATGATGCAATTTTACTGCCTATAGCATCTTTTCATTAACAGTTCTATGCTATTTCTTAATATTTTACCCAAAAATGTAAGATTTCAAATTTTTAGAGCCAAAATTATATTTTTCTAAGAAAACTCTTAAGACCCAAAAATATATTATCGTAATCCCAGACCTAAAAATATAGGACATTTTGCTAATATTTTGTTTCGTTAATATTAAGTTATTATTTCGAAATTAACTTTATCTTGACCTTGAGCTCATAGCAAATTTTTGCCTCCAATCTAGCGCTCTCAGAAAGGAAAATATGTTTATAGCCTTAAGAAAATGGGTTCATGCCCTTACGAAAGGAACTATTCTTAAAATTTAGTTGAGAAAACAATTTGTCCTGAACTGTGTTTTTAGAAAGGCAGGTGTTCAAGAAAAATACGTCGATGGGGATGATGAAGATGCAAAAATGGGTCAAAACCAGTCTTAGTTATTCATGGAATTAACGTTTTTCTGTAAGTTCATGCTTTTATTCTATATTTGTGTAGCTAGGCTTCACGTATAAAAATTCACATTTGAGGCCCCTATATAGGTTGGTGAGTTGGTGTGCAGATACCTCATTTATTACCGCTGATACCGCTTGTTTTTTCATTAGATATACCAGATACCAGGATGTACCCCAGGATCCGACGATCCCGGACCCATTGACCCCGGACCACGCACACAAAATTACCGTACATGTGACTTTTAGTGTTCTAGTATCGAAGAAGTTTAAAAGAAGTTGAAAAGAAGAAGAATTCTGAAAATCCAAAATCTTATCTTTAAACTATTTTTTCAAGCCCCTAAAAGTTGGCGTGTCTCCTAGCAGCAAGAGGAGAACCTGCTTTCAGGAGTAGAAGGTTTTGAATAGCTTCCGTACCTACCGTTTTAAGAAGATAGAACTTTAAAGAACAGGAATTCAGAAAAAGGTAGGCTACCGAAAAAGGAATTGGCACTAAAAACACGCTCTTTTTATGTTTTGATGAGTCGTTGGGCGTGTTCTTTAAAGCCAATTCTTTTTTGTTAGCCTTCTTCGGAATGCTTGTTCTTTTAAATTTTCAGCCTCATACATGACCATAATTCGGACTTCGAGCAATGACGAATTCGAATTTCGCTAATAGAGCGCTTAAAGTCACAGGAACGGTAATTTTGCGTGCGGGATCCGGGGTCCTTCGATCTTGGGGTCCAGTCTCTTGGAAACCTACCGTTTTCAGGATTTAGAACTTTTTAGAAGATCAAAAGGAACACGCCCCAAATTGATAGAAGAACGGCAGATGAATAAAATAGTGTCTGGTATACTTTTGTGCTATTTTACTCAATGAATGGAGACATTGTTCAATTGCATGTAGCTTTGCACTACGGGCTTCAAGAAACGTTAGTTGTTCTTCTTCTCAGTGTCCCTGCACCCGTGAAGGTTTGTGTCTCCGTAAACATGGGAGCAGGGACACAGGGAACAGGTACACAGAGAAGAACAATAACTCACGTTTGTTAAAGCCCTTATTTGAACACAAGATTTTAATTCGTTCATCAATTTGCATTCAACCAGTCTCAGTAAATATTATTTTTACGGCGGAACTACGTCCAATAGATTTTATTTCAAGCCGAAATGTGAATTTACTTTATTTTTGTCAAAATCGCGTAGCAATCTTTCATACCCCCAAAGCAGAAAGTAAACACTTCGAACAGGTGTTGCAGCTTGTTTTTCAGAGCAGATTGTTTTAATTAAATCACTATGCTTTAAAAAATATTTAATGAAACTTTAAAAAGTTGAAGAATTGTCAGAATTTTCAAAGACTTTACGTAGAAAGTGAGTAAAATTTAATATTTTTGAGACTTTTTGGTTTGCTTTTAAACCTTTTTCGTTGATTCAAATTTTTCTGAGATAGCACTTAATGATGGAGCTAGGGCGAGCGTGGGTTTCGTTTTTGCACTAAAATCGCCAGGTAAAAGTAATTTTGGTATACATGCTATTTCACCCTGAGGTGGGCCATTTCACCCTGAGATGGGCCATTGATGCACTATCTGGTGAGTCAAAGAAAGTTATAGCGTTTGACGAGGTATAAAATAAAAAATACTTTTCGTTTTTTTTTTCTTTGTTCCCCTTTTTTAGCTTTTGTTTTAAGTGTATTTTTGCTCTTTTTGCAGATGAACCGAGTAATAACCACAGTTACATGCTTTGCTTTTTTGTTCGTCTACTCAACGCACGGACGTTTGTTGCATGGCAAAGAAAATATCGAGAAAGAAAGAGAATTGATCTCAGGGAATGATTCAACGACTAATGTTGTTGGGGTGTCATGCCGAATTGAGGACAACGTATACAAGGATGGACAAGTGTTGAGTCTCACGAGTTGTGCTGTTATGTTCTGTGCCAATGGCAAGATCACGAGTATTCCATTCGTAGATGAAAAATTTGGATGTCCCCGTGTGGAGATGCTGAGAAAGGATGGAAAATGCACAAATGAGGCTGGATTTGAGATTGACAATGATGTCATTGTTTCATACACTGATTGCGTCGTTGATGCATGCGTCTACGGAAAGGTAAGAAGACTGAAGAACATTTATTGTGATGAATCAGATAAAGTGTTGATTGACACACAAGAGACTGGTGCAAAATATGGACTTATAAGTGAAGACAATTAATGAAATATTGAGGTTATATGAAATGAAATAGTTTGTTAGCTAACTGTGAATTATATTATTTGCAAGTTTTAAAGAAGATATTTTTTTGGAGGTTTTCTTTCCTTGCTTCGCTAGTACAAGATTCTACTTTCTTATCACACATCACACTTTTACCGTTTTCTATATCGCATACAATCAAGAAAGAAATAGGATGGAAAAATGTCTGTTTACAGCATTCGCTTGGTCATTGTTGCTAAGGTTCTCAGAGCCAGGCATACATAGCCTGCGTGCAGACTTTTACTTTCTACTGGGGAGGAGAACCAACGAGTTCCTCGAGGCTAGGAATGCATCATTGTCACATGGTCGTTGATGGCAGGAATGCTGGTTATGAGGAAGTTCATTTAGAAAGCTCTCAATAAAAAAAAATAAGTTAACTCTTAAGGGCAATGAAAATGTATTCGAGATATCAACACTGAAAGCTATTAAGGAATATATGCAGAACAGTTCGTGTTAACTGGGAGTTGTGTTAATTGAGTATGAGCGCGATTTCGTCGGAACCGTTTCACCTGGGCGTACACAGGAGACTACATTGAAAATTGCATGGAAGTTGTACTTTTTGGTTGGCAAATCTTTGGCCTTTGTCCCTCAGCCAAAACATCAGAATTCCAGCCTCCGCAAATCACATTTACTTCCCACTGGCAAAATTGAATAAGGCTCACTTTTTTAAAATAAGTTTAATGTGCGAGCGCTCATGTTTGATCATTAGAATTAAGAAACGCGAGTTATTATTCTCCCGTGTCCATGTATCCGTGATGTGCGAGTGTATCCCTGTACCCGTGTTGTGTATGTGTCGGGTACAGGGACACTGGAATAGCAACAGCTCACGTTTCTCAAAGCCCATGGTTTAATTATTTCACATGAACAATAGCGGCTAGTGAGGTCTGCGCCTAACCGTGGGCTAACGAATTCGAACGATTTGACACTCCCTCGCGCCTACAAATAGAATTTACAAAAGATTCAATGCATTTGATTTTGATTTAAAATATTACTTAAAATTATTTTGTTTCAAATAAAGGATTGTACTTTTGATATGTTAGCCGGAACTTGAAATGGCCTTGCGTGCCATACTCTGCCATTTGTGGTCACTTTATTGCATTAAATTGGCGTAATGAGGTCCAATAAAGAATAGGTGATTTCGTTCTCTTGGATAAATGCTCGCAACGTGTCAGAATTATTATTTTAACCGAGCATTTAGCAGTAAAAATAATATTAAGAATTTCAAGGAAAATGATGGAAATTTGAGAAAATTTAAGAAACAGTCTATATAGAGGATTAAAAACAATGAAACAAATGGCTGATTGACTGATTTCATTGCCAATGCGAAGGAATTCACGAAGCTTGTTTTCAATATTTTTTGCAGCTTGCTATCAACTTGAATTATTGAGAAACATGGTTTTTCAGGTAATTGTTTCAACTGTAATCCTGCGAGAGTAACAAGTTTTGTTTCTAAACTTGACAACCAATATTTGACATTGCCATGAACCATTAAAGGCAGCCGGGATTTAGTAGTTATATATTTGCTTCATGGTTTCGAAGGAGTTTGAGATCTTTTTCAAGCTACATGTTTGCGCTTGTTTTGAACTCTGTTTAATGCTTGGATTTACCACGATTTTAGAAGATCTGTTGCACAAAAATTAGATTAAATTGGTTACAGAAACGTTTTGTATCACAAAACTGCGTCAAAGCTAGCGAAAAATATTGAGTTTTTTTATTCTTTCAACATACCTGTCTCTTGATTTCGAAGAGTTTGAGATCTATTTCAATCTATAAGACGTTTGCCCTTATTTTGAACTCTGTTTAATGCTTGGATTTAACCAAGATTTGAAAAGATTTGTTACTCAAAAGTTAGATTAATTGGTTATGCAAACACATCGTATAAAATAGCTCTAAAGCAAGTGAAAAACTAATCAATTTTTATTCTTCAACATCAACACAAAGTAACGCAACAAGTCGCATAGCAAGTAACGTGGTGTAAATGGAATAAACAGGAGGCGTTCTGCTGGCCATAGTTAATGTAACGGCCAAGTCAATATTTAAGGTGATGTATATGTCCAATTAAAGTTTGTCAGACGTATTCCAAAGATCTGGTTATGGTGAATTATTTAGGAGATGTAAATAAGTATAAAATGTTAAATACAATTATCTAACAAGAAAGAAAAGTTTGTGCAGGTAATGGCACGCCTACACAATGCGGAATGCAAATATTCTGGCCTAAAATCTCATTTTTTGCTTAAGGTCTGGATTATTATCGTAATAGATAAATAATCAAACATGTCTATTATCTGTTCACTAGAATATGCAAATTGGTAAGGTTGTGACATGCAAAAAAGATTCTTTGCTGTCAATTGAGAGCAATTGCTGTCAAAAACTTTCGTTGATGAATTTCGAAAGATAACTTAAAATTTTCGGGCATACTTTCAGGTGGGAAGGTTACTTTGTGTATTCTGAGACAACTTTTCATAAAAATATTCCACTGCAAATTAAAGGATTGAACTCTATTACAGGAAGAAAATTTGAGAATTTTGCAAACGGAGACATATCAGATTTTCACATCAAGAATTTCTTTGGTTATTTATATTGAGTAATTCTAGTAAATGACTGCTGAGATCAAGACAAATTTCTGAATTCAAATTGATGAAGTGTGTTATCTCGAAATTGGTTGCTAGCAAGAGCAGACATCGAAGAGGACTTTGCAAAGCAGATTTTATTGTTCATTAATTTATTGTTCATCACTGGAATCATACTCATTTGAAAATTCATGCTCACAGATTGTTTTGGAAATCTGTAAATCAATTTGGGCTACTGATTGGCAATTCATAAATATTTCAAATGCCATTTTGGTGACGTTCATAGTTTTTGGAAATCAATTTTCGAAGAGGTTTAAGACCACCTTAATTGTCAAAATGGCTGATCGTACAATTTTCAACAACAACGGACTCAACCTTCAACGGACGCGGAAATGCAAAAGCTTGGTTACAACTTTTCCGGTTTGTAAATTTTTATTTCATCATATTTCGAATTAGCTCTTTCATTCGAATTGGCTTCCTTAAACAAGGGCTGCACTTTCACAATAAGTTTCTTAATTTTTGACCATTTGTGACAAATTTTATCCACTAAAAGTTTCTCAAAATGTTCTTAACTGTATATAAAAAAATTCTGTTTTTACTATGCATTTTTTTTTCAACGAAAACATAACATAAACTGGGTATATATTGTACAGGATGAAAAGTCTTCCCTGAACCAATCATCTAGCATCATGTCCGTTCCATTTAAATCATTAAGCATTATGTAATCTTCACTAAAAATTTCAAAAGTTTCTTAGCAATTCTTCATTCACTAGTAAAAGTTTCTTAAGTTTTCGTGGGTTTCACCAATGAGTTTCTTATAATAAGTTTCTTACAAAAATACACCATTTGTTTGCTTGCTCATAATGGTTTTCACGCAGCACGTATCAACCTTTTCACCCCGAGAAAGGCCATATGGCCCATTGACAAACAACGTAAAACATCATATTTTCAGGAGGTAAATATAGGCAGAGCTTTATATTGATTTCAGATATTTGGACGTAAGTTTATCTTATAAATTAAGTTTGTTTCCATGTACTACCCCCTGCAAAATCAAACTTGCATAGGATTTGCCTGTTTAGCAGAAATAAATCCGTAGAAGGGTTAACCATACGGGAAAAATATATCCCTTTCACGTAAGCATGAGTGGTAAAAGGCACCAGTATTATTTTTCGTCAAAAACCTATCGAGGAGGGCTGTTAGTAAACGCCACATTCACAGACTGCTGCGGTGGCTGTTTAGCTTTCTTGTGTGGCTTTGGGATTGTCATTGTTCTCCCCATGGTGTTGTCTTGCACTTGTTATTGTACTTGTTAGCGCAGTGTCTTGTATTTATATTTGTCTTGTGCTTGTTGTTATCGTTCTGTGAGTGTTTATCGTCATTGTATATTTATTATGTTAATGAAACTTTTTATCATGGATAGAAAAATAGAAATAAAATTTGAGATACATGACACTGCACTCGTTGTTGTTATGTTGCTTTGGAAAGTTCTCATTCTGCCAGTGCCCAAGGCCTGAATGAGAATGAGAAGTTCTCATTCTGCCAGTGCCCAGTGCCCAAGGCCTTGTGTAACTTTCAAATGATTGAATTTTGACTGGTAATATCAAAATTCTTTTGGATGGAGGATTGTCAACTGGTAACATCAAAATTCTGGACTTGGATATTTTCATTCCCAACTTTTTTGATACATTGACACAAGGCTTTAAGAATTCTATCATCGAAGTTCGAGTGCTTCATTGTTTGAAATTCGAGTTACGATTACGAGCTGGAAAACACAAGTCCAGAAAATTTCCTTAATTTCTACGAGTTGTAGTATAGCCTTGCATAACTACGACGATTGTGGTTAGTCTCGGGTGATTGAGTGACAGAATTCCGATTTAAAATTTCATTTAAAATTTAAAATTTCACTTTACAACCTAAATTCTCACATAAATTTGTGAAAAGACTATAATTTCTAAAGACTGCAAGAGCTCCTAATTTTTATGTGGAGGGCGTGGCTAAATATTTAGTTGAAGTAAAAGATGTGGTTGACTTTCCCCAGGCCTCCAAATCTTCTTAGCGGCTCTGATGGAGAGCAGATTGTACTTACAAGTTTCTTTATTTTTAAGTTACTAAACTTGTTTGCCAAAGACCAGAGAGAGAGTGTTAATACCAAAGGTTTATAAAATTTGAAAAGGATTCACACATGTTTCATCAAGGCCGCCTAAATACATCCACGATCACTAATGTGGCTGTACCGCGAATCAGATCTCAGGGGTGGTTGTAATCAAATTGTTTTTCAGTTTGATGTGCAAAACCACACTTCAATAATTTGGTCATCAAATTTGGCATAAAGATTTTGTAATGCTCTTCAAACTGACAGAGTGGTTTTTTAATCGTATATTTTGCTTGGTGATAGCTGTTGTGAAGTGTTAAATATGTAACGTCGTTTCTTTTTCTTGTTTTCTTCGTGGCTAAAAGCGATGCATATGTTCGTTAAAAAATACTGTTCTTCCCGATAATTATGTTCACATTCAGATAATATTTTTGTCGTGGGTGGGAGAGGGAGTAGTAGAAATGATAATAATAATGTTAATAATCATCGTAATAAATACCCTAAACTTTATTTCAGAGTTGTTACATGTACGTAACTTGGGTCCCGGGTGGCATTACCTATTGTGAGTGGACGGGGACGTTCCCCCCCCCAATTGGATCATAATTTCGGAAAATTTGGTATATTACTGGGCAGTGATTCTCCAGATTTTGGTATAGAGTGTAGATTTGGGCATGAATTTTGGTATTCTGATCTAGGTATTCTGATTTTGATAGTTACGCGAGTATTACGCATCTAAGCAACCATTAAGCAGTAGAGTTCCAAATTTAAGTCGAAAATTAAGCAACTTCATTCGTCGATTATAAAAAAATAATCGTGTAAACAAGAATTTTAGCACATGCTGACAGGTATATAAATGGGTCCCTTCTTGGATCTTAGGGTGGCACCTCCCTACCCTAAAATTATACTCAATGCTCCCTCCCCGGGCCTTGGGTTAGAATCAACGGATTAACGAACGTACGAACATACACAAAATCCAATGCAAAATATTTTTGTAAGAACGAATAGAATACAAACGATATTTTTTGTATAGAATTAGAGAAGAAAAATTGGAAGAAAATGATAAATGAATTCAGACAAGGAATGTCTTTTGATCCGAAAATATGATGGCCTCTGATATACTTTGTTTTGTTTAGTTTTTGAAAGAAAGTGAGCGCCTGAGCTAAGACGCCTGGGTACGAATTATTGAGATTTCGAATCGTTCCCAGTTCCTCTGTTTTATTCTTTTCTTGTGCAAAAAAAACGTTGGCCTAAGTGCACGAGGAGCAATCAACAGAAAACGGAGCAATATAATTGAACAATACATATCACAAGAAATTAAATGAGGTAACATTGTGATTTTAACACAGTCTTCATTCTAAATCACCCTTTTTCTGTACCATAAGATGGAGAACGTCGTTAGAAAGAGGGAACAAATTGATTTCGTGTGATTATGAAAACAAATTTATATTTGTGATGACGTGATCGTTGGGGGGGGGGGGGGGGAGGTGGAAGAAGGAAAGGGCATAACATTGTAATTTACATCGATATTTTACAAACACATTTGTATATTTAAGGCATACGTTTAATACACAACAAACTGAAGAAAAAATAGCGTGAGCTTGTGATAAACTTGTAATATTGCCAATAAACTATGTATGATGTGGGTGTGGTGTTTTGTTTTGTTAAACGTCACAGTAAATATGCATATATCATATGTTGATGACGTTTTCTTGAAGTACTGCGTATTTATTGATTGCATAACGGAAATAATTGCTGTTGTCAACTGAGAGCTGGCTAAATATATTTTTTATATTTTAAATTCAAAATTTTTGGGAAATATACATTATCTATGTGTCATCTTTATTTTGATTTTTCAAACGAGTAAATAAATTATAATCTTACTTCTAACGTTATTGTTTATTACATCATTGAAAGTTTGTAATCAAATTTTATCCCCTGTATTTATGCCAGTTATTTTTCATTAAAATATTCCGATTTTCATCAACTACTTCAGATATCCAATAAATGTAAAAAACAAAAAACAAAAATATTTGTTGTTATTTTCAATAATATGTGTATCATGATATTGCTTGTGGTTGTTGCATCCAACTGGCAAGCGTGCAGGCTGAATGTTTCTGTGACGTTTGTAACCCACGGAATTTCAGTTCGAAGTAAATAACACAAAAATAGTTGGTCATTGGACAATCAGGGCAAAAGCAAGCATTGGTTATGGTGAATAATTGACAGTTAGTTACAGAAATGTTTGTTGAATTTCTCTCATGCTCTATTGCGAAATAAATCATTTTAAAATTGCTAATGATGTATGAAAAGCCTGGGTGTAGTGCTAACTATGTGCGAGGGTTTTATTATTTATATATATCACTGAGTGAACGAAAATTGCAAACGTTTTAACTCAAGAATGCTTTGATTTCGTCCTTTAGCAGTATAGGCCTATTAATAACATATCTGTCTTCTTCATTTTTTTTCCAAAATCGACCAAAAAAGCCGGGAAAAGTCAATTCCCCATTGAGACTGGGGCCAGAAAATATAGTTGCCCCGTTGCATTCTCCACTGGCCCCGTTGTAAAATAAATTTTGCACTGTCCCTAAGCCTGAGCCTATTGTATGGTATTGGCTTCCCGTCTCCACTGTGCCTGTACAAAATTCGCACGAATACACACAACTGGCTTCATTGGGCTAGGCTTCAAATTTCAAAAACTGGCCTGGTGATCGGCATATATGTGAAGGAACACGGCATGGTTTCGCATCTGATTGAGAATTGGCGTATCTGTCCCGTTTACGAAACGACTGCCACGACTACAAAACGACTACAAAATGATGCTTTTGTTTCAGAAGGAAGCATGCACGAAATCGGTCAAGGCATAGGTGAAGGTATTAAGACAACCATGAACCAGAGTGAATTCCGGGACCAAACATGTCAAAGATCTTTGGCGTGCAATAGCATGTTGTTGTCTTGGTGTGGCGTAAAACGTTTTAGAACAAGCTGTAAAATCGACCCCAAAAATTGACCTCATCGATCTGGTCTGCAAAATCGAGAATTTGGTCGGTAAAATTTGATGAACATGTTTTGCTTAGTAGACATCCATTCTTTAGAAACAATTATAGTATTATACAGTCAATGCCCGTTGCTGTCCTATTCCAAATCCAGTCTTATTTAAAATTGGTGTTATCTTCAACTTTGGATTATATCACGAACATACTTGGCAACATCATCAGGCTGAATTTGTCGAGAAAATGAGAAAGTTCTATGAAAAACAGATTTACATTAGAATGGACAAGTATTGTATGACTTTAAATAGGCGTTACTCTAAAATAGAGGGCGTTTCCCGCGAAAGACAAGAACATCGTACAAAAAATTCCCCGGCTGCGGCCCCACATCCATCCGTAACGAACTAGTTACTCGGTAGATATGGGCCTACATCCCCCAAGAAAAATTCCTGGAACTTGCCCATCCAGCAAGGTTTTTCATCAAGAATACTTATGGCACCAGTATTTAACTAATCGTCCCAGTCCAGTCATTGCCTAGGGGAATTGTCCTAGTTCTCCATAAACAGCTAAAAATGTATACGTAAAGTTCCGTTAGAGTGAAAACATCCAAGGTAACACTTCTTTTGAGTCCTAGGATTAATTTAGAGAATTTTAGTTTTGTTTTATTTGTATGAGAGTTTAAAAGATATTCACTGAGATTATTTGAATCTCTACTGATTAAATTAAGCTGATGATGTTGTGTAAATTATATTTTTGTGTTGGTGTGACATCGGAACTTACTCGGGGGACTTTTCGGAGTGCAAAATGATTGGAATGCACTCTGGTGAGACTACTTGTTGTATTACTGTGGGAAAATGGTGTTAAATAACACCGTATTTGACCAGCGGCGGCGCCAGGCGTCGAAACGTGGATGTGGAAAAGTGATCGAAGTGAGCTTTAAATCATTTTTGGGACGATGCCCTCTGGATCACTGGAAAACGCCCTCGGCTAAATGTGGGGTGGACACCCCATTCCACCCCATTCCACCCCATGGCGCCACCACTGTATTTGACCTCTTATGCGAGTTTACATGAAACGTTGTACCTAGGTATTATTTAGCCATTAGTTGCAAGTCGTTTGAATAAATATGTAATTATGAAACCCGACGAGACTGGCTGTGCGGCCTTCGCGGGAATTTTGTACCGGTACAGTGTATGCGGGAAGCCAATGCGATAGCAGCTTTCACCCCCCCCCCCCCAAGATAGGAGCATGCAACTTTCACACGCATGTACAAGTAAATGAGATTGGCATCATACGTTTTCGGTGACGTTTTATTAAATTCAATTTATTTACGTTTTCTTGTGTGCTGCATGCCACTCTGCGTGCTGCATGCCACCCATAGCATGGAAATACTTTAGCTCAAGACGGCGGCAATGAAGCAACAAAAAGTAAAAAATATATTGCCAATTGATATGATATGCTGAGTATGACAAGCAAAAACGTAATAAAGTAAAAATGACAAGTAAAAATGATATAAAGCAGAAAGGCGGCTTTTTATTTATATTTAGACTTTCCAGAATGAATGAAAGGAACGATTTTTTGTGACCAAAAAAGAATCTTTTTCGAAATGTTTTCTTTGTACCGAGATAAGAGATATTTTAGTAAAATGCAGTATTTTTTCTTTGCACGGACGTTGGAAAACCAACATAGTTACACCAATATGTGTTTTGAAAACATTGCAAAACCAACCATTATATATATGCGATGATATGATTTGTTTTGCGTTTTTGATTCAATTTTAAGGTTGCTATGTGTAACGTTGCGAGGTTGTGAAAACTCTCGCTCTTTTGACGAAAACCTGTACCTGTATTTTTAAGGATAATATGTGTCAAAGAGACTCGTTAAAACAGAACCCAGATTAATTTATGTAGTGTAAACAGGGCTATACTATTACTATTCTAAAATTTATCGAGAAAAGATTCTTCATGAAAGTTTTGGCGAAGTGTTGTATCTATTTTTAGACAAATGAGATTTTTAACTGAGTGTTTCTTTAATTTGATCATTTTTGACCAATTTCCACTAGTAAATGCTTCCTAAAAGTTTCTTAATTGTATATGAAAAATTCCGTTTTTTAGGTATATATTGTACAGGATAAAAAGTCTTCACTAAATCAATCATCTAACATCATGTCCACTCCATTAAAATCATTGAATATCTTCACTAAAAGTTTCTTAGCAATTTTTTATTCACTAGTAAAAGTTTCTTAAATTTTCGTGGGTTTCACCTGTGAGTTTCTTATGAAAAGTTTCTTATAAACAAATAGTGTATATGTATTTACCAAAGTTAACGTGTAAGTGTGTTTTAAATAATGGTAAATTAGCATGAAACTACCGAAGTATAATTTGGCATGTAAGTAACACACGACTCTGAAAATTGGCTCTGAAATGATTTCGAACTATTAAACAGGAATCAAGTTTACCGTGTTTAACACATAGCTATCATGACAAAAATTGCGTATTCGTTTATATTTAGACATTGTTTTATGAATGGAAGGAAAAACGGCAACAATTTCCCCCCGTCATATTTTTAACTTATCACATTTTCTGATATTTTCCAGTCAGTCAGATTTTAAAATTTCGAAGGCTCAGGGGGTTCGGTATGCATTTCTCATCAACTTGTATTTATTGAACGCCCCTGCATGTTAAATGGCAGTAAATCGTTTTTGAATTTGGTGCAATTAAGTACTGTAGAGGATGCTGCACACTTTCTCATTGCCACGAAAAGGATGTGAGCGAATTTTAGAGGAAAGTTAATATGTTTTGAGCAATATTTTGTGTTTACATGATGTTGTTTGTAAAATAATCTCCAACAGTGCTCTCAACGAATCTCAACGCGAGAGAAGCATGTGGCCTGTTGTGGAAGATTGTTTAATTTGTTGCGAACACAACGACGTTTCTCAGAAGATAAAATTTGTTTTAATTTACAAAATAATACACAAGACGGGATTTTGACAGTCACTTGAAGTGTATAAATTATTGATCGAAGGAAGGCCGAGATTATTGTCAGAGAATTGCAATTAATATTATCATATCGGTAATGAATTTGAAAGTTCCTTCGTTTGAAAGCCCTAGCTTATTTAGAAGGCCTCACTCAAGAAGCAGTCCCAAGCCGTATTCAGAAGTTCGCTCTGGAGATGGTCGAACACGAAAGCGCTCAAATACTGTTCATTTTGGCTACGCCACACCTCATTTTAATGAAGTAAGTATTCGTGGTCTCACTATTAAACTATACTACGAATTGCTTGTTTGTTTAAAATGTAAATCTATTTTTTAATGAAGATTAGTACAATAACGAGAAAATAATCTAGATAGATTTTCAGATTTTTCATATTTTCATTCTTAAAAGTAAGCTTAATACATCTATTATACTTGTACATCTAAATTAGATCTACAACACAGGTCTAAATACCCTCTATCTATATGCTACGTCTGGAGCGAGAAGAAGGCCAGAACCAAGATTTCATTTTTTTTCTTATCACCTTGCGGACAATCCTGGGGGCAATTTATCAAAGTACAGTTTTATTTTAACAGATAAATGACAGTTAATTTAACAGATCATTTTATTAATTATTTAATTTGATGAAGAAAATCGCCTGTAGTGCAGGGGATTGGCTGGCTGGCTGGTGCTCTAATCCAGGGGTCCAGTGTGGATTCCATGGAGCCTCCCCTTGATTAAGAAGATAATTTTTTGCGTATAGGTATACTATAAGTATACTGGCGTGACCTTTCAATACATATATTTGCGTAGTGCTGGTCTTTACCGACGTAGTAATCAAAACCGAATATTTGCAATAAAATGGGGGGGGGGGGTATGATAGCTAATCGGTACCTGGGTCAGTAGCTTGGTACAAGCTCCCCTGGCTGTACGACGGTACGCTTTGTAAAAATTAGCCAGGGACAAACAGTTTAGAAACCGGACCAATGTTGCCCGATACGCACAAAAATAGCCAGTACAGCAGTACGAAAATTGTTAATGGCAGTACACCAGGTTTTCTCATGAAACCTGACTAAAATTTACCAACGAAAATTGTGAATCTAAGGTTTGACTTTGTGGCTCGCTATTTTTAATCTGTCGGTATCTTGCCCCGCTTTACTTTACTTGTCTTACACCTGTTTCGAAATTTTCGTTTGTACGCTTTTACTTGACTTTTAAATGACGTCATGACAAAAAATTGCGTATTTTATAGTATGTGCCAATTTTTATGATAGGCCCATTTTTATGGAATGTTTAAACAAATATTAACCAACAAAAAATTCAAAAAATGTCATCTGTTTATTGAAGTTCTTGAACAATGAATTTTTTTTAGCTCAAAATTGACCATCATTTCGAACCTCTCTTTTCCACAGGAGGAAAATTAACAATATTTTACCATGGTCTTTTTTTTCCTATGCACAGTTTGCATACCCGTATATATAAACAGGCTCACGGTGAAAATATGTCCTGAGGTATACGAAAAATGAAAAATATGCATTTGTTGCTCTGGGATCGTTCAAAAAGTAGGTAACGGTTGGGGGGTTGGGGGGTTTTTTGTCTGCCCTTTTCGTGACAAAGAAAATTTCAGCTCAAGCGTGACAGGCCGTTACATGGGGGGGGGGGTTGGGGGGTCAAAATGTTCATTTTTTCCGTTACGTACTTTTTGAACGATCTCTCACACCTATCGGCATTGTTCGAGAGGGATCTTGACAGTTTTAGGTTTGTGACATAGATATTCCTTTTATATCGGAAAAAACATAGAAGTTTAAAGAAACTAACTTTTTGATTTTTCCCGATTTCTCCATAAACAAATATGAACAAAGATATTTAAAATACTAAGACAAATTTAAAAAAAAACTTTAAAAATGAAGCGTGCAATTCATTTTATCTCAACCTAAACCTAAAACTGTCGAGATCCCGTTCATACAATGCCGAGAAGTGTGAATGTTATTAAATGAGATCAACCAGTCAAAGATTTGAACGAAACGTTTACAAATACGACATCAGCGTAAATTCGATAGTGATAGTATTGTAACTAAAAGAAGGCCAACAGAAGAATAAGGATCTTACCTTCTTCAATGTTCTCAAAGACACTTTCAGACAGAATTATTTCTTCTGCAATAAAGAAAATTGGCAATTAACCCACTAATTATTACCTCACAGCTAACAGAAAAAGTTTACCTATCAAGGCAGTGTGATTACATCAGATAGCAGATGCATCTGTGAGATGAAGAAAAGAATTGGATTGGCAAAGGACACCTTCAACAAAATGAGTGCAGTATTCAAGAGCAGACACTTGAAAGTGGAAACTAAGCTTAGAATGTTAGAAGGTTATGTATGGTCAGACTAATGGTATGGGTGTGAAGTATGGACGATCAATAAAAAATTCAGAAAGAATAGCGGAGGGAGAAGAATGGTTCTCAAGTAAAATGCTTTGAATACCCTGGACAGTTGGGTTAGTAATGATGCAGTTTCAAGAATAGAATAGACAGGTTTGGGATAGACATAGTCATGAGGAGAATAGGCACGAGGCGAAAGCTGTTGAAGGTTATAAAATCGAGGCAAATGCAATGTTTGGGACATGCAATGAGATGGAAGGAGATGAAAAATTTAATGTTAACATAGAACATTATCCTCCTCCACAGAGGTAAAAATATCTTCCTCCGCAGAATAAAAAAATTACTTTTTCATAACAAAATTAAAGGTATGCATTGCTCGCGTACAAACGTGCACAGAGTGTGCAAGTTCCTAAAAAACAATTTCTCACCAGCTTTACTTATCCAATCGAGGTACTGGTCAACTTGTCGCTCAAACTGGCGTTGTCTTCGTAGTTTCATAAATGATTTTCTTTTCTCAACTCTTTCCCTTTCTTTGGCAAATTCTCTAAAAATGAAACGCATAATGTTTTTCATTGAATTTTGGTGAAAGTCTCCTTGCAAGTTTTCAGTTTTACACTTAGACAGACACGTGCCCCGTCTAAGCACCCCGCGTTTCTTGCTCTTGCGAATTCCCCGGTGGAAAAAGCGTGGAAATTTTGTCCTCGCACTGTTTCAACATTTCCCTGGCAGAAACAACGTTTTCCACAAGAAAGCGGATGAAAACTGGCAATCCCCAAACAAGAAAAGCATACCATAATGAATGGACAAGAAGGCAAATTTCCCCCGATGGCTTGTTACCATGCCAGCGAATCACCTACAAGGGGGTGTACTTGTGAACATTATGGAAGTAGAATTCAACCATTTGGTATTAAATAGACTTAATCAAATAAAGTAGCATTACAGGTTTTTTTTTATAAAAACACATAGCTTAGTTTACAGTCGAATTTGTTCTTACTTCTAGGCTGATTTTTACAAACTTGCTACCTTCTCAAAACTTCTTTAAAGTAGCCTACGCTTCAGATCAAGTGCTCAACGCATGCATGATTTTTTTGCACTTAACTTAAAATTCAATAAAAGTAATTTATGAGATTTCAAAACAATTTTACCCAAATATTAGCCTCATGTTTCTTGTAAAAAGGTTGTTCTTATCAAAAAATGCAGAACCACATAAACGTTAATAAATTAGTCACAAAATACTGCATTTACAAAATACAACCTCAACATACCCACTGAGCACACCGAGTACAAGGTTCAACATGAAGAAAGATCCAATAACAATCAGTAAAGTAAATGATCCCCATGTTATGAAGGCGTATTTATCATTCTTTGCATCTATCGTCTAGAATAGAACAGACATATGTGAATATGACAGTACAATTAATGGATTGCAAGGACAGGCCATGATATCAAGGCTGCGTGCTGGATTTAGGTTACTAAAAACTTTTGAAATCATTTGAGAAGAAACACGGCAAAACAATACACAAAAACAACGAAATAGATTCATAAAATGTGATAGTAACGATATTTTGCACCGCCATGCGATGTTTTCTCAGGTTTAAGTCTGAGCGTAAAATTTACACAATTAATTTCAGTTCTTTACGTTATACAAGCAATGAAACTTCGTTTATTTCCTGCAGCATGTTTGGTGATGAAGAACACAGCAGAAATACCAGTGTGCCGTCGGTACTGGGAACTGGAAGCCTTCGAATGATTTAGAAAACAATGGTTGTTAATTACAATTTTTGAATGAAACTATTGTTTTGTGTTGTTTTTGGAACAATAGGGAAGTAAACGGGATTAAACCTCCATCGATTCATGATTAGTGTTTAAGGCTGTGTTTGATTGGCACCAATGCTGAAACGGTAGACTTGATGGATTCGGAATTCGCGTTTGATTGACACCAGAATTCTGGAAACAGTAGGTTTAGAAGGTCTTCTGAACCCTCTGCTCAAAAAGGCACAACGTTTCGCATACTTTGGAGAGATTCTCGAAACCTACTGAAACCTAATGAAATATGTTTCCGTCTCTTAGAAGTCTAATATTTTCAGAAGTTGGTAGGTTACCAATCAAACACACCATAGATTGATTTTTTTTAATTTAAACAAAAATCTTCAACAGAACGAATCTGTTTACGATTTCAGCGGCCAATCAGCGATATCTACTCTTATGTCAGTTGTTTACACTTTAAGGATGAAACCCTGCAGCTGTGGGAAAAGGCCACACTTGACAAGATGGTTTGCGTTTGCATATCATTCGTCCTAAATCAGCGTACACCTTAGAATAATGTTCTTAACCTTTTCACTCTGGGAAGGAACATCTGGCATATTGATAAAACATCGATAAATGTAATGTTCTTTCTGAAGGTAAATTGAAACGATAGAGTGGTGTCGCCCTGAATTGGTCATCAACCTGAATTGATCATCGCCCTGAATTGGTAACCTTCTTGTTTATCATTAGTTTATTTCCTTGACACTTTTGAAGCAAGTAAACTCGTAAAGTGAGCAGCTAGTTTGAAGCTACATCACATAACTCTCACAAATTAAAAACAAAACTATTGCAAACAAGTGAGAGTCTTGTTCAGGGCGATGATCAATGTAGGGCAGCAACTCTCTATCTCTGTATTATAAAACTTCATCTCTCAAATTTATTTTGCGCTAGCGGCCTAACTAACTCCAGCCCATAAAATCTCCTTACTTGCCTTGGACAAAAGTATTTTAAAGATCCAAACAAAGTATTTAAAAACACACAAAGTAACATATACGTCAATATGGATATAAAGTAAAATTTAATTTAAAATGTTGATTTGCTCAGAACAAAATTCCCACTTGCTCCATAGTTCGCAATGGACTATGGACGAAAATATGGCGGTGAAGGGCCTTTTTCCGTGATTCATTGCGTTAGATTTATGAATCATTAACGATAATCGAAAGCAATGAATCTCAGGATCACACTTGCAGTCACACTTAAAGTCCAACATATTACATATAAACAAACCACTTAATGGTTGGGCTAAAAAATTGGAACATCAATCTGATTGGCTACAGAAAATATATATATTAGCTACTCCAAAAAAATTATATTTTTCTTTAAAAGGTTCGCTTCAATCACAACAGTTGTGTTTTAATCACTTTTCTGCCAGCCAAGATTTTTTTAAATATCTTTGTAACATTTCCGTCCAGTATCAATGAGTTTTTAAGCGACATCTACATCTATATCAATACTTTGCAAAACCAATTGGCATTACTGCAAAGGGGTAAATTACTGCACATCCTTTGTAAAGTTGCTGAATTTCGTTTGAAAATATCTAGCACATAAAGTTCACAAGCTCCGATGAGTTAATAATGCCCAGAACTAACAGAAAATTAACGATTTAAACAAAACTCACCAAATAAAGAACTTCTGACCACCCTTCAAGAGTGATACATTGAAAAACAGTCAACATTGCTAAAAACACATTGTCAAACGTGGTTATCCCTTGATTAGGCCCTAACCACTCCTTTGGAGAAGCCTTCCTACAAATTTCTCCTGATCTGCATGTCCTTCCCCATCCATTTTGGAAATCACAAGGCCTTGGTGGCCACTCGTCAGTTTGCAAAGCTAGTTTATCTGCAAAAATAAAACGCGTTGAAACAGCCTGATATACACGTTGAAACAGCCTGATATACACGTTGAAACAGCCTGATATACACGTTGAAACAGCCTGATATACACGCTTTTTTATAAGAACAACCTTGATAAGAAAGGCCAGGCTAAGATTTGGGTCAAATTTTTTGAGCACAAATTTGAGCACAAATTTTGTCAGGTCAAGGCTTGAGCATTTGACCTGAATCATAATTTAAAGATTTTCTTTAGAAGGGTGGGGGAGGGGGGGTGGAAACTATGTGAAGAAAAAGTTGAGGCTTTAATCGAAGGTAGCTATTCTTTTTTTTAAACGTGTAGATCGATGAAATCTTCAAATTGAAGAATAGTTACATTGCATGAGTTTTCGGTGTACGGCGGCCAAATTTGTGGTTTATGAAAATACATAAGTTCACAGTTAAAATCTACTTAACCGTCACCCCGGGAAGGGCCATGACTCATTTCTAAACAACGTAAAAAGTCATATCTTCAGGAGGTAAATCTGGACAGAAGTTCATATCAATTTCTGATATCACAACGAAAGCTTATCATAAATGTTCTACCCCCTGCAAAATCAAACTTAAGATATGATTTGCCTGTTGCTTGGAAATAACTCCGGGCGTGAAGGGATAAATTGTGGCGATAATCACAAGGGAAGCAATAGTCGTAGTTTGGCACGACACGTCTCAAAAAATATGACAAGAAATAAAACAATACAAATAATTAAAACGAACAAAGCATCTTTCAATTTAAATGTCATCACTTTCAAAAGAGAAGTATGAAATCTATGTATTAATAGAATAACTTACAGCCAGTTGTGGTATTTTCAAAGCAAGTGTAATGAAAGCTGCCACGCAGCAACTCCAAACCAATAATCGCATAAATAACAATGACAAATAAGACAAGTAACAATATCTGCAGCAAAGGAACCATTGCTCGTATCAATGACTTCATCACCACTTGAAGACCTACGAGAAAGAATATGGAGTGATAAAATGCTTCAAATACAATGCTCTTCAAATACATGAAAGTTTCTTCAAAAACGAATCGTAAACCTACAAAAAATATAACAGAGAAATAACGTCTTCCTAAAATTGTAGAGCTACAAGAAGAATACGAGAGATAAAATGCTCTTGAAAGACTAAAAGCAAACCTGTAACGAACAGGATAGAAATATTAAATGTTTTTAAAATTGCAGAACAAAAAAAACAATAATAAAATAAAATTGTCTTCAAGGACAAGCTGTAGACCAACAACAAGCAAAAATGTAAAGATGTGAAATATTAGCAACAAAAATATCGTTGAATTTATCTGTTTTTTATTTTAAAGATACAATGCCTTCTAAAGACAAGCTGTAGACCCATGAAAGATAGGATAGTCTAAGAAGGGCCGCGTCATAGCAACAATTGTTCAAATCTTCAGTTTTGATAATTGAGATTACATAATATCCATGGTTCTCATTGTTTAATAAGCAATGCAGCCCCCCCCCCCCCCCAATATTTTTGTCAGCTACATCACTGTTAGTACACAAAACAGTTTTCAAACCAACAAAGAAAGCATATAACGGTAAAGTGCTGGTCAAAAACAAGATGCAAGATAACAACGAAAATACACTGGGTAGATGAAAAACTGTTTCAAAAAAAGTGAGAAATAAAGATCTACAAAAACATAGAAAAGACATATCAAATGTTCTTCAATCAGAAGTAAATAAGCTACAAAAAGATAAAGCAGATTTATCAGAGGCCATCCATTCAGACATTGATTGTAATTTTATATTATTATAGTATTGTAGCATTGTAGTATTGTAGCATTGTGGTATTGTAGCATTGTAATATTGTAGCATTGTAGAATTGTAGTATTGTAGTATTGTATTGTAGTATCGTAGCATTGTAGTACTACAGTATTGTAATATTGTAGTATTGTAGTATTGTAGCATTGTAGAATTGTATTATTGTAGTAATGTAGTATTGTAGCACTACAGTATTGTAATATTGTAGTATTGTAGTATTGTAATTGCTTGCTGTTATTTTCTTCAAAACATATAATTTAGCGGTCCAAACTCGATAAGCTCTGTTTCCCTTGGATCGCGTAGAATTTTTAAGATTTTACTTTGACATGTCGCGACCCTTACTTTGACATGCCGTAACAAATAAAATTAGATTCAATTGAATTAATAAGAAATGTCAAGGATTTTCAAATCGTAGCATTATGATGAGCATTTATCTTGTTTAAGAACCAGAAAACGAGCAATAATAATTTCAAAAGCTCCAGCATTTGATCTTAACGATGCCTTATTCTTCGTGAAAACAAGCATGGTTGCAGTTATACTAATGATAATACACGAGCTTATTTTTTATCTTTTGAAAATTCTTGTTAATTATTTATCAAAAAAGACGACGTAAAAACCATAGGAAAACAATAAATTGAAAGCATTGAAGAAAACTTATCAAAATTCGAGAAGTAACACTGGATTATGCATTAGATTTATCATCCACAGCATAGGTGAAGACTATTATAGACACTGAGCTCTCCCCAAGAAATTGTAGGGGGGTTAGGTCCTTCTGGTGGCAGATTAAAGAATGCTGCGTTAGAGAAAAATACTGTTTATACATTTAACTGTAAAGGTACAATTTGTACCTAACGCTAAAAACACTTAACACGAGTGGTGTTCTGTTCTACACGTGTTTATTAAATTTAATGTAATAGCCACTTCACCATCCGCCCTTGTATTGACACCCCCACTCTCTGGAGAAAATATAGTCTACGACTATGAATCGTTAGTATTTACTCTGAAGAAACCCTGAATGCCGGGGCGAAATATAAGTTTATAAATTAATTCGTTTGTCTTTTTCACGCCGTTTTCCGGAGTTACTTCTTATAATCAAAATAAAAGTTGCTGCTGTTTAATGTCTAGCAAAAACTTTTTGAACCTTTCTAAAAAATGTCCTGTGCTAGAATCGTCAAGTGTCCGTTTTAAATTGAAAAATTGAAAATTGGGCAAATATAACTTTTTTCCTCTAGAAAATTCGCTTGACGAAACAGGAAGAAGGAAACTTTGTGACAGTTCTGCAAAGTGTCCGAAAAATATTTGTTTTGTCTGAATTTTAAGAGTTTAATGTATAGCATGGAAAACATGAAAGAAAATGAACCTGCTTTAAAGTCGTTAAAAGTAACACTTACGTTCAAAATATTTTCATGGTTGTCAATCATAAAGGTCACAGCTCGAATTGATGTCATGTCATCTTTCTCGGGATTATTCATTTCTTTGTTTCTCACAATTATTCGGTGAAAAGAACGGATGACCTTGAAAACGATGATTGCCGATCAGATATGTAATTATTACACGAATTTCTAGAAAATTATATTGCTTTCAATAAATCGTAAATAAAAATCTAAAAATATAAAAATCTTCACATGATTATCCGTACAAAAATTCGTTAAATAATGTTAACGCTCTCACGCACGGTTTTCAATTTACATGAAAATTATATCGAAGTGTCATTTTGCAGTGGGTAGACTAGCACATATAAACTAATTTTATTTAAAAGATTCGTTAGATAAATTTAAAAATTCGTTAGACCAGATAAACATTCGTTGAAATATCTTAAATTAATATAAAGTTTTATCTGCAAAAAAATCACCTTCAAGAGGGTAGCGGCTTATTCAAGAGGGGGCGGCTTATTCGAGAGGGGAGGCTTAATCGAATCACTACGGTAGTGATTAAAAAAAATTAAATATAAGTGGCCTACCATTTCCTTGTTTGGAAGGTCTTTACTCAATTTAAGTTTTGAATTCTTCCCAATTTTATCCATGAACCGAAGGATAAGATAGATTTGTTTTCGATTCCATGTTGGAATAAGTAAACACAGATATCGAAATATTTCCAGAACATTTGAAGGTTCTTGAGCAATTGTGCCTAAAACAAAATCAACAAAATGTTACAAGCTTAACAATTTAGTGGTATTTAAAACCTACATGTTTGTATATTTCAATAGAGATATGGCAATGTCTGATCGATACCATGAGAAGTTCATTAAATTTTTGCAGAAGCACTGACAAAAGTGTCAAAATCCTTAAGATGATGCTAAAACTTGTAAACATGTTAGAAAATTATTTGAAATATTTATATCGAAGGAAAATTTAGTCAGTAAAAATTTAGAACAAAATTTCTTCCACTAAAATAGATGCAAAATGTACATTGTGTCATGTAAGGTTGTGTTGATTCTAGCGATTCCTGAATTTCCCATTATTTATTATATAACAAATTATATTTCAAATTCCAAAATATATAACATTAAAATAATTTGAAGCAAGATAATAATTATAATTTTCTTAGGATTTTACCAAAAACCCTATCGAAAACTTTGAACATGTTAAATGTCATTAAGGGCTCCTTCAAAGTTGTTTCATAATGATCTTGAACGGCTCGAAATACATCACTCTCAAACCCATCGTAAGAAGGAAGATCATCATCAACATCTGGTTTTCCAGCTGAAGGATCTAAAAAAAAAACAAACGAGGAAAAGGTTTAAATTGAGCATCATGTTAAATTTTATTGTTCTGTAAATGAGAAATATATAAATCCTTTTGATTGCTGTATTTCTCGCTACTTTTTGCATTTGTATGATCTATGTTTTTTGTAAGAACAGCTTACTTAACTTAATTACAGGGTTGAGCAAACTCTGACCTCTTCGACAATTTTCCTCCATTTGACCCGGTCCTGCATAGCTGTGTAGCAAAATAGCTACTTTCAATTCGAGATTGGTGTTTCTTAGTATTTTGCTCCATTTCAGCCTCAAGTGTTTCTCATTTATGTTCTTATTGTTCTTTGACAGTTTTGCTATATAATCAATCAATTTATTTATTTTGAGTTTATCTCAATCAATCAATCAATCAATCGATCAATTTATTTGTAGAATACAATTAACTACTACAATGGGTACATTATAAATGAAAAAAAATTGCATGCTACACGACCTATGAAAAGCATAGCTTAACCAGCCTGGGCCGTAAATTAAAATGTAAAATAACAAAAATGAATATATTGTGTAAATATATGATAACATGAATATATAGCAGCAGCAATTTAGCAAAATTACAAACAACAATAAATAAACAATCTTAAAGCAAGCGCAGTAACCAAATGTATTATTTTCGCACTGTTATGTTGATTATTACAATGTATTTCAAGTAAAAATGATATGTATTATGAAATTATTATTTGTTGTGATTTATGTAGAAAATTGAATGTCTTTATCAATCTTTCTTTTTATTTTTCAAATCTGAACCAAAGCTGTTTCTTGTCAACTTCTTCTTTTGGTTTTTTGTCAAGCATTTCAACCGGGTGTTTTTTTTTAAACGACAAATTAAAAACGTAAGCGTGATGAAAATAAAGAATTATAGTGCTTACAAATGAAAAACTATTAAATAATAAAATACTTACACTCAACCAAGTACTTCATAGCTGACAATGTCCACTCGGGGATTTCAGCTGAAATGAAAAAAAGTAACAATAAAATTATGATACTAAACGGTGAAAATACAAAAACTGATTTATTTAAAAACTTTTAAAAGCGTTTAAAGAGGAAATGACACGAAGAACGATAATGAAATGTGATTGCATTGATTAAAAAAAACCTTTATAACGTCAAATTTTGATTTTGAATGCTTGATTTTATTCTCATGTCAAAGTACAAATTTTGTTAAATTGGGTGGTGGGTTGAGGACTGACACTAGTATTGGGGGAAGAAAACGTCACGAGTTGAACATAAACTCTTAAACATATCGCCAAACAAACAGGAGTGACATTAAAACGGAAATTGTAAAATGTTACTCTGACAAGAAATTTAAATGTATAGCAGCGAACCGATTGAGGCAAACTAAACATTGAGGAATTAATTGGCGTTGCTTGTGGTGGAATTGATTGGCATTGCATTTGCCTTTTTCATAAAATTCAATCAACTAAACTAAAATATAATTTAAGAAAAGGTTGAATCCTATACGAGCAAAGTTTAGGGTGGACCTTTAAATTAACGTAAAAAATTATTTATCTGACGAATAAAATATGTATAAATGTATAAATGCAAGACGTGTAGATTGTAGCACAAAAAATTTCGTTCTTTATTTTATGCTTTATACATATTAATTTAAAGGCAAACATTCCTGAAATTTGAGACGTATTTGAATTTGATGAAACTTTATTTCAAAAAAGGCACCTCTATTTTTTGTAATTTTTTACCCCCAGCTTTTATAAGATTTGTAGACTTGCATTGCGTTGCCTAGTATTATATTTATGTTATCATCAATTTCGAGAGAAGAACTTTCAAATGTACACATCTGAAAATGTTTTTTATTATAATGTATGTATATTATGCAAAGTTTTACAAACTATGATTAATGAAAACAAGCCGCTTGCAAGTACGGATGACAGAGAAGTAGTGTGGCCATGCTCAAAATTTACTTACCAGTTCTTAGTTCCATATTGATATTTGTCTTCGTATCAAAGTCAGTGATCAAAGAAAAGTTGATAATTTCATCTAAACTCTCAACTCTAAGTGATTCAGCCAATCTATGGAAGAACGAGAAAATAAAACAAATATGTAAAAATAAAGTAAAATAACATATAGCAAAATACTCAGTTACCACCTTAATTTTCATCCCGAATGCACAACACTATTGAAATTACATGCATAGCACTACTGTAGCACAAGCTCTGCTTACAGCCACTATCCATTTACATTGAATAATCTAGTAAAACTAACGAATAAATAGAAAGCTCGATTTGTCTCACCTCGTTATGGTCTCAATTTTCCAAACTGTTTCCACATCACTAGCACTGTAGTATGATTTTGTTAGTCTCCGTTGAGAAAAAGTTCTTCCCATTTTTCGTAGCGAAGGATCACTTCTTGTTGACCGACGAAGAGATTTTTTCCTCTCGAGAAACGTTGGCTCAGAATCAAGTTCATCAACTTGAATAACGTTCTCTTTATCAATAAATTTAACCTCCGTGCATTTGTCTTCTCTATTCATCTCAAGATTCAACTTCGACGAATGTTTACGTTCGAATTTAGCTTTCTTCGATGGACTGTAACTATGATCCGTTTTCGTAAAGCTAATACCAGTAACAACTCGACTGGATTTCGATCTCTTCAGCTTCGGCCTACGAATCGATTTGTTTACAACAAAAGTTGGTTCATTAGGAGCATCCTCTTCTTCGCAATTAACAAGAAACCGATGTCGATATTTCATTGCTTTGTTGTCTCTCAGAGATCGCGTGCGTTGAAATTGTGCTTTTGACAAATAGGGAGACATTTCTTCCACAACATAAGCACGATTGTCAATTCCAGCATTTTGAAGAATCGAATCATATAATTCGTCATCAGATAATTCAAAATTTGGCTGTTCAATTGGCTTGCTCTGCTTTGAACATTCTGGAATTCTGGTACCTTGAGCTATGTCCTCTTCAACAACAGTGTCAACTGATACCTTTTCTGAAGAGCCAATGCTCATAGCTCCAAGAGTATGGGAAATCGGTGTCAGTCCTTCTGAAGTCATAACAAGGTTTTGTAGATCAGACAACGAATTCATTTTGGGCAAGTTTTGTGTGTGTTTTTGACTCTGAGAACGAGTAATCACGCCTTTCTTCTCTGCCGCTGTGGCAGGTTCATCTTCGCAAATTTCTGAAAAATATTTATTTGCTCTTCTGACACTTACCGATCTGAGAAGATTAGTGACAGATCTTTGCGTTGCGATATCATTTTTAATTTTACATACAACATCAGATTTTTCTGTAAATCTATACAAATGATTATCATCTTCAAAATTAAATTTCTCCTTTCCTCTTGCATCTTCAATGATTCCATTTTCAAGAAATTTTTGAAGGAGTAATTTTGCCTGTGGTCTTGTCACGTGGTCACCAAACTTTTGATTGCCTCGAAGATAAAGGAGAAACCAGTTTACAGCATCCTGTCCGCAAAATGTTTTTTCATATGCTTTCATTTTCCATCGCTTTTTCTTCAATTCAATCCCGTCATGAAAATTTCGGATCATCTTGTTCCACTGAAAACAAACAACAAATAAATGAGTTCAACTTTGTGATATTAGTTGCAGCGTTCTTACCTTCAAAATCCTCCAATAATAAGCTGCCTATACAAGTGCCTAAAACATGTTATCCCCATTGTGTGCTTGAATAGACAACCTTACTTCGTGATAATAAGATATTTTATTTCGTGGAATGTGAATGATTGTTTAAAAAAACGTGATTTGTTAGAATATATTTTTATGTTTTCTGTATAAAGAAAATCTGCAAAAATATCCTTATTCCATCACAAGGAAAATGCTTCAGGCCGGTTTCCATTTTATCGTTTCTGTCACCCCAGGGCACTCTTAATAATTTGGAAATGGCCGGAATGGTGTGCCAATTTTCCTTCATTTTGCCTGAGAATTAGTATGTTTTTGAAAACTTTTACCTGAGATAGGGTGTGTTTTTCAATAAACTCACAAGAGAATTGATGTTTCTAATAAATTTACCTGAGAACGGGCTTTTTCTTTGTTTCATTAATATAATATAGGTTTAAATTAATTTCGCTATAAGAACTTTATATCTTCTATCCTTAAGATATTTTGACCTACCTGGAAGGTCAATCAACGATTTAAAACAAATTTTGAGTCATTTTAAGCCAATAAAAAGGGTGTGGTCAAAAAATTTTCATATGTCCAAAGTTCCAAAAAAATTGCAAGAAGAGAAGAATTGTGACATGCTCGCCATTTACGAATTCTGGATCCTTGCTCCGAGTCCGGATAATACCCAACAAAACTTGGTATTCATCGCCACATTCGTTTCGTTTCGTTTCGTTTCGTAAATCACCTACAAAGGGGTCTAGATGTTTACAAATTAGCTTACAATTTAAATATAATTAATACTCCCCTAATAACCGAACCAAACAAAACCCCTTTCAGGAATTGGGCGTTTGTGCATCAGCCCTAATGCCTGAAGAATAGTATTAATTAAATTCGGTAATTGGCACCAGAAAACATTTTCGGCAAAAGACCAATGCACCTGTTCCACAGAGAATTTTGCGAAAATGAAGGTTGAAAAAGCCAGAATATTGCGCGGCATCGGGGTCAAAAATATTTCGTTGCATGTGCTGGTCGTCGCACAATGCGACGACGATACCCGGGATTCGTCATTAGGCAAATTTACGACCACGAAGCCCGGGTTTCATTGTTGCAAAATTCCATGATGAAACTCTGGTATCGTCGTGGTGTAAGAATCACGACGACGAAACCGGGTTTTGCTGCACATCCTCGTTTTCAATTCACGACGACGAAACCGGGTTGTGCGGCGCATCCTCGCTTTCAATTATTTTTTACTTTTTAATGATAAGACACAATATCTTAAGATGCATGGTCAAGTTACTAGCTTCCACAACATAAATAGCAATAAATGTAGGACAATCCTCTGTTGCCTTCCGGTTCTATGCACATTGAATAATGACGTATCATCCCGCATCCACCTGCCAAGCCAAGGCACAGACATACTTTTTTGTATAGAGAGGAATATTTAGTTAATTGTTGCCAACTGCCCACAATCCTAATACTGGAAATGAAATAGACGCTGTCAAAAGTATGCTCGAATGAAAATGAGACAATCAGATTAATCATATGAATTTGTTTGGTTGAAACTACTTTTTGCTAGATTGCTTTGTTTTATCAGTTCAGGGGAATAAAGAAATAAAGAATCGCAATGTTCTATCATAAAAATATCTGAATGGAAGATCAAATAAAAATTGAACTGAGCTTAAAATATAAACGTTTAATCAAATAAAATTAAAAAATTGAAAATAAAATTGGAAATGAATTAAAAGTCGATGGTTCCCAAATCAAAATCAAACATAGGAACTTTTTCTACAGCGGTTAGAAAAACCTTATTCAAACTTTATTGATAGAAACATTCCCGCTGACAATAAAAAACTAAATATTTTCCAAACTTTTACAAACAATACATTCCTGGAACGCACCTGCGGAACGCAAACGTTCTTAGTCCAATTGTGTAACGTATTAACAAACAACACGATTTATTTTGGTTTTTGTTTTGTGTCTGTTAATAGTTCTCATGTTGTGAAAGCTAGGCCTACTAACTTAGCAGCTGTTGACCATGATTGTGTATTACCAACAACAAATAAAACGTCGCAAAACCTGGTTTCGTTTACATGCGACGAAATATTTTTGACCCCAAGCAGAAGAGCTCAGTTCGGTGCTCACATTCCACATTTTAATTTCCGACTTCTCCTTTTTAATTTCAAGAAACCACAAGAAAACAAACTAAATAAACACTGGCAAAAAAAAAAAAATACAAACCCCAAATTTCGCCTTGCTTCTTCGCATTCCAAGAAAAAAAGTAGACGCACAGATCCGCACAGATGCATAGAATGAAATGTGATTCATTTTATTTCACTTTCGGTTTTAGCTGCGGACAAACGAACACGAGGTCAGCCTGAACTGGAGGTGCGTTGACATGGAAACGGGTATCTTTATTATTCATCAGAAAATGAAAATGGTAGCGTTATTATATCTTTGTCTTCTTGGATAGTATGCTATTATTTTCAAACAATTAGAGCAGCCGCCTTTGTACTTGGTATATATGGTAATGAAAAAGAACCTGCTGGCATTGAAGGAAAATTATCTTTCATAGAATACAAAACATAAACGTGCCGTTTTCTTTTCAGGAATAGACAAATTTTCTTCGGAAGATTTTCTTGACAGAAAATACCAATCGCGCAATAGACTTGCCCCAAGTCTATTTTTTTTAATACAAACTGAGAATGTTTTATTAACCCAACAACAAACAAACAACAAACAAACAAACAACAAAGGAAATTCAGAAGAAAATAGACGAGGAAGAATGTTTCTCGTTTGTTCATCTCAAGTTCATGCAGTTCTTTTTCTCGGATTAAGGAGAAATAGACCTGGGGCAAGTGCAACAGGAATTCTTTATTATTTAAATTAGAAGCTGAATGTTTTACAACGAAGACGAGTAATGCTCGAAACGTTGTGTATATTTAAATACAAAAATTCATGGTACAAAGCATTTATTTATTTGTATTCTTAACCGTTTTCTTTCAAACTTTAAAACCTGGGACAATCTCAAAATCCTGGGCCATCTTTAAAGTGCCTATAAACATTTTGGGGAGTTTGTCTACACCAAAAAAGCAACAACAAAAAATTAGGAATGGCGTTTACAGAATATTGATATCTGTTTTAGTTTTTGAGTTATCTTTATGTGAATGAACAAATTGATGACGTCATACCAGGAATTTTTGCGTTGTTCAAAACAGAAAATGCATTCTGTTACCATAGCAACAAACTCAGTTCCAGATCCATTTGCTTCTTTTGGGTAAAACTTAAATTTTCGTTTTATGTACGAAGATTTTTTTTAGCCATGGTAACACATTTAGCGCAACAGAACTGTATCATTTCATTGTCACTTCTCTTCATCCAAATTTGAAGTCTTTCTGCCAATTGCTTTACGAGATATGATGCATTTTATGTTTTGACCAACGCACAAGTTCCTGGTATTTTTTGGTTCTTTCCATATTTCGTATTTAATATTTAATATTCTTGGTTTTAAAGATAGCCGTTTTAGGTCGCTTCAACAAAATTAATTTGTTGAAGCTGTCCTAAAAATATTTCTGTAGATTAATCCAAATGTCTTTCTTTCATCTTTGTTTATATCAGATCATTTGAACTCTTTGATGTTGCGAGAAAAAAGTTATCGTGATTCCAAAGAGTTCCCATTAACAAATATAAACAAAGACATTTAGATTAATCTCCGGAAATATTTTTTTTTTAACTTATTTTTTTTAAAACGGAGCGTGAAATTCATTTTATTGAAGGCACCTAAAAAAAACCAGAGAGTAATAATATGTTACCCCTGCCTGAAACGGCCCAGATCTAAAACGGCCCAGATCCCGCTCAAATGCTGCAAGTTGTTTATCTTATTCAATTTGGTTAGGGGAAAACCGATGTGATCAATCAATCAAAGATTTGTGAGCCTCTGGTCTTGTTTTTCCTCGACATTTATTTAAGTAAACAAACAAGTGTAACGATAACAACCAAGTGTAATAAACAAGCGTAACATATAATTATATATGCAGCATAAAAGCAAGACTACAATAATACTACGAATAATTTTACAATTACCGAAATGTCACAAATTAATTGCTAACAATAAAGGACTAATATATACAATCAACGTCTTTGTTTGAATATTTGAATGTTTGAATTAACGGAGTTCGAACTCACACCGTTGACTGTACTCGAAATTCTACAGATCACGCACATAAAAATCATGCTTTCAAAACACGGGCTATTTTTTGGTTTTTGGTTTCCTATCCCCCATGTATTTTAGTTGTGTCCTACCACCTATGCCTAAGGCACAAGAAGAATACATGGGTGATGAAAAACCAAAACAAGAAATCACACCACAATTCCTGAAGTCCGTGCTCAAATAACAAATTATTCCATTAAATAAACAATTGTGCCCTCAATCAGCTATAAATATATTTGTATTGAATATAAAAGATAGAAATATCGCGTTTTGTAAATATTTAATTCAAAAAGGCGTCTTGTACAGTAGAAACCGGTAGATAAGAACCTTCCACTTTTAAGAACCTACAAGCTGAAATACCTGTATCTATTTTACTCAAAATGAAAAATCTGTTATCAAAGTATCATTGTTAAAATTATAGACAAATATTTCCCAAGTAAAGCAGAATATTTTTTGTTCACCACCCCCTAAGCCATTAAGCTAAAATATGATTTCAACGTAAGAACTTTACAAGGTTGAAATCCAAAATGTAGGTTCATATATGCGGGTTCCTACTGTATAACATGGTCGATAAAAAACATAAAAAAATAAGAAATCACGGTGTCTTTAGATATGTAACCGTCTTTCATACTATTTTCCAAAATCAAATTTACCATTTCTGCAATTTGCAAAAAATTAAAGTTTGTTTTTGCCTTATCGTCCTCGTACATCACGATAGAGTTGTATAGTCTTCATCGTTCAATGCGTTGGTTTACTTTTAAAAGAGGGTGAAGTAACCAGTGGCGTAGAATACGGGAGCCTTGGCCTGACATGCCCCCACTTTTTCACATACCCGAATGGGTGCCTCTAAGGTATCTAATATGTGTGCCTCTCCCCACATTTGAAAACGTTCCTTTCCAAAAAAAACCAAAACGACACGTTTGGGCCATTTTGAGATGATCCTGAAGGGCATGACATTGGGGCAACAAAAAATCCTTTGGGAAGCAATATAAAGGTCGGAAAACTTAAAAAAAAGTAATCCGATGAGAAATCCGATTTTATTTTTGAGAAAAAATAATCCGCAAGGACGTAAAACTAAGAATAAACGCCAAATGATCTAAGAATGCAATCCTACAGACGTCACAGATATGAACAATTAAAATGCCACTAAAGGAACAAGGACAAATTTTGTAACAATAATGAAATTGACGCGCCAATTTCAAAGCGATTGGCCATCGAAGAAAAAGCGAATTCTCTCAAGCAGAAAATCAAAACAAACAAAGCCATGTGTTGCTTTTCTGCTTGAGAGAATTCGCTTTGTTTTGAATGGCTAGTCGCTTCGAAATTGGCGTGTCGATTTCACTATTGTTACAAAATCTGCTCTTGTGCCACCAAGGTGTAGTAAGTCACTCCTCTCAAAACTAAATTTTACAATAATGTAAAGTTACAAAATTCTTTCTTGCTAATTTAAGCTTGGTAGTTGTTCCAGCCAAGTTTTTATAAAGACGTTCTGTTTTCTGCCTGAGACTCAATCTCAAAACAGCCAAATTTTAATGTGTGAAGGTAAAAAATGTGTGAAGGTAAATACATACACCCTGTTGTGTACAAAAAGCATTCGGGTTAGTAAACTGTTTTTCACAGTACCTCAAATAAGTCAGCTGATGTTCTAATTTTCAAATACTGCATGCTGATTTCCAGTTTGAGCCTCCTGGGGATAAACTGAAGGAAAAATACTTTTAGCATACTTGTAACGACGTTGAATGAAATAAGAGAAAACATTGGGTCATAAAGAAGCAAATATTTAGAAAAAAGCGACTAAATTTTCAAGTCTTTTATTTCATTTAGCTTGAAAATGATGTTAAGATGACATCGAAACGTCGTCTTTTTGGCGCCTATCATCTGAACCGCCAAAAATTCTCATCACGTGATAAAAAATCTTTCTATTGTAAATTTTAAATCTTTTAGTAAATGAAAAGATTTCATAAATGAAAAATCAACTCTCTTTTATGAACAGTCTTGATATTTTAAAATTGTGAAACGCTTATCTTCCAGTTTATCACAAATTACATATCAGCTTCTGTCATTGTTATTTTCTTGCTACTTGTAACAAAAAGAGTGTTGGTAGAAATCATATCATTTAGGCACTGTTTATATGGAGAAAATAGTCCCGGTTTAGTTGGGACTATTTTAAGCTTCTATGTATATGAAGAAATAATCCCGGCATGCCGAGACTATTTTCAAGACAAGACTATTCAATTTAGTGCAAAACCACAACATTTCTTTTGTTATCTGAACATGCTTTTCTCTGCAATTTCGCAGTATGTTCAATTTAGTCCCGGCAACCCGGGAATATTTTCAACGTCTGTTTATTTGAGAAAAATAGTCTCGGCATGCCGGGATCCCGGTTTTTTTAGCAGAGATCTCGGCAGCCGAAAATAGTCCCACCAAGCCGGGATTATTTAATTCTCATATAAACACAAAATGTTAAATACAGTGGTTTGTATAGGATGCCGGGATCCCGGCAACTAAAATAGTCTTGGTTAGCCGGAAAAATTTTCTCCATATAAACAGCGCCTTATGCATGTGTAAATATTCATTTATCTTATCTTTATAATTGTACTGGGTGTCCCAAAAAGTGTTATTTGGACAAAATCGGTTAATTCATTCTGGTGTTATAAATGATTTTATTGAAATGTTGTTTCAAAATCAAACGGAAGGTTTTACCACACACACCTGATCAGCATTTTAGTTTCGCTGCAATTGAAAAGCACGTGCTATCGTCAAGGGACAAGTTTATCAAGCGCTAAATGTGCAAGTTGTAGAATAGAATGCTTGGTGTTTCCCTTGAGAGCATTCAGTATTAATTAGTTTCAGATAACCCGAAGACCTTTGCTAACTTGAACTGTTTTGTATATCCCCCTATAGCTTCCAATGTTGATTTAGCTTCGATTATCTAGAATATTCTTCACTTACTCGAATGAATGTTTATTCCTCTTGAGAGTTCAAGATAGGGGGGTTAAACTGTACTGCATTTTTAATCAATTGTCCATAGAAGGAATTTTACTCGAACTTTTTTGTTTATCCCAAGAGAGCTTTTGCATTCACAACTTTTCTCGATCATAAACAAATTAAAAGCGTTAAAAAAATACTCACGTTTAGATTTTAAGCCTCTGCCAAAATTCTTGATAACCTTATAGGTTAGAGCCATCAAGACCAACTGTACGACAAAGCCAACAACACCTACAGAAGCAATGGACATTTTATAAATTCCTTGTCAGTTTGTCTAATTCTCATTGTTCAATGCTAACAACTGGGCAGGTCGTCACAATATCACCAAGTTTTGTACAATAAAAACATTTTTTATTACACATTTTCTATCTTTTTAAAAGTAAACCAAATCTATTGAAATTGATTGCTGAACGCTGAACACAATACAGTTCTGCGGTTCGTTTCGAATCTCGCGTCTTCTTGCTAAAACAGTCTAATAAAGAATTACAAAGTTGTTCGGCTTTTCAGCCACGACGGGTCAAAATATCGGAAGCGCTTTCTGGTGTAAATAAAATGATTACCTGCAGCAATGATTGCAGAGTATAGAATCTTGTTCCCGCTGCCTGGGTTACCTTTCCTGTTCTCCCTCTCGAGAAGTTGGCCAAACTGCAAGAAACAAAGAAGAAAATGTTCTGCAAGGTTTCACAACTGTCAGACCCAATCTTTTTTTAGTGGATATGCCTGACGAAAACTGGGGAAATTTTGTAAAAAAAAGATTGCGGTTTCAAGCGTGACAATGTGATTTGTTGCTGTGAAGAATAGATTTCAACACCTACAACGCAGCCAAGCAAATCATAATAAACAAAATCATAAAATTAGCTGTCTTTGTTTAATTTAATTGGATTAAGTGCACTAAGAGTGTGAAATCTATTTTTTAAATTGCAAATCGCATTGTCATGTTTCAAACCGCAATCTTTTGTTTACACTATCTGGGGGGGGGGGGGGGGGGGGGGGGGGGGGG
>JAYJMH010054080.1:0-13149 GCA_036873815.1 Phacellophora camtschatica | reverse complement strand
CACCTACTTGTACTCATATTACCCAAGAACGATTAGATGCTGGAACTTGTTACCATTCGAATACAGAGAGCTAAATGACAATCATTTTAAGGAACAGCTCCAAAAATCAATTAGAGGAAACGTTATAACTGTTGTAAATTTTTTAGGCCGTGAACGTAGCACAAAACCGTGAACAAATAATGGTTTTTTAAACAAAATAATGTATATTTCATCACACGTACTTGTCTGAGATGGAGGTACAACTGATCTAGGCTATTGCTGTGATCTTGTCCATTTCAAATTGTTCTATACAATTTCAATTCCTTCTAAAATTTTCCCTTAGTCCATAGCCGGGATTAGAGATATCTCCAACTCCCTTGGGCTTGGCACGGGTCTCTTTTCATGTCAGTTGGTTAGGGTTTATTATCAGGATTAGCTACTGAAAATCTCCTGGGTTTAACTTATCTTATATTATGGGGCTAAAACTTCCCGGCCCTCCTAGCTCAATGATCCGTTGTGGGGAGGCCTGTGTCAAGTCCATAAATTTAACTTAACCTTCATTAATTTATATTTCTCTTTCTTTTACACCTGAGCATATATACCGCTATGCGGTCCTGCTCAGTATATTGATAGATGTAGACAGTGTTTTTATCCAAAGTCAAGGGCGTGGTCACAAAACAGAGTTGTCTAAAACCTCCATAGTATTAATGATAGTAATAATATAACTGGAATAGAGATCGAGACATTGTATGAATATTCATGTGATGTAAAATATCTATATTGTATGAACGGTTCCTTTTGTTATATATATACATTCCTATTGGAAGGGCTCTACCACTCGGTTTTTTCGAGCAGAAACGAGGGAGCGGTGTTTAGGGCGTGGTCATAAAAGACCTGGATGTGGCCAAAGTTCATTTCAAATTCTGTGCCCTCATTTTTCAAAAGCTTCCTGCGTCTCTGGTCATTGCACTGCAGGTGACAAGATAAAATAAGGCATCACATCCAACGATATATACAAGTTGTTAACAATTGAAACATTTCATTAATAAACAAAATCTCCAAAACCTAAATTTTGATATGTGGTATCAAGAAGGTACCCAATATGGCGGAAATCGTGAATCGGCGTGTTTTTCAAGCGGGATTCAGGGATTTTGTTAGCTTTTTGGGAAGTGGGATCCACGGGACTGACCAATTTATGGCGGGATACGAATATTTCATCCATAATTTAAATTTGTAATTCTAAGTCCGGCCTATAACATGCGACTTGACCGGTGATACCAGTCACTTTGTTTGGCTATTGAATCGTAAAACATCGGACAATTCCAACTACCATTTGAAAAAATTCCAGAAAACGGTGATATCAAATGATAATAAACACCATAAAAGTTTGGAATGCTTTTATATTGTTTGAACAGCATAATTTCAGGATTCGTTGTACTTCCTTACGAAAAGCGGGAATTGATGAAAAATAGTTTCAGGAAAAAAAAAATGCAAATTCGAGAATCAGGAGGGGGGCTATTGGGTACCCTCTATCAACAAAAGCAATTCTGAGGGTCTCAAAGACGATTCCCTAAGTATTACTTTAAAATATAATTGCTCATATGCTTCTCACAATTTACCCCAAAATCATGCTTTGATGATTGTCAGCTACACGCCACGCCGATGCAGAAATTTCCTGGACAACTGGTATTTAAAATTTCATATAAAATAAAGTTTAAATTTAGAAAAATATTTCAGAAAAATACTTGTGTTGTCTCCATATAGTTGTGTATATACAATCGGCGTTTTAATCCACTATGATTATACAGGCCTATATATATTTAATTATTTATTTTATGTTACATAGTTTTAACTTTGAAGATAAATATCGCGACTCACGAGGCACCAAAAATTGCGAACAAGGTATATCTGATTAAGTTAATTATTGACAAATTTTGTGGCGTTTTAAGTGACATTTTTGTTCCTAGATTCAATAAAATCCTTAGCAATTTTTGGGACACACTGCATCTCAAAATTCATTATTTAATTAAAACGATACAAATCATCTCCTTTTGGCTGCAAAACAAATACGGTTTGAACATAATGGAAAATATGACTTCACAACTTTGAGAAGTATTTTTCCAAAAGTCTATTTAAAACAACTATTGAAACATCTTGAGCTTTTGGCAATTTAATTAAGGGCCTGTTTACATGGAGGCGGGCTGGCCCGGTTAGCAAACAAACCAGTCAACTGTGCGATCAACAAAGATATAATTTTATGATTCGCACTCTGTGCCGTCATCTTATTTTGATCCTTATCTTGTTTAAATTTGGATTACGCGCCAAATGCGAAAAATACAAAGGCTACTATTTCAAATACGAGGCTGGCCCGGCAAGGCGGGATGGATGTAAACGCTTGCAAAAGTCCTCTCGCCAAGGCGAGCCAGCCCGCCTCATGTAAACAGGCCCTAAGTCATCTTACACCCAAACAAGATACACTAAATCACCGAATTAGCACACAGGGCGCTTATTAGAAATCTTATCCCTTACCTTGAAGTGCTTGGTTGACAGGGGTGCTAATTCGGCAGGGGTGCTTATTACTTTTTCAATATACCTTGATTGCCATAACATCCTTAGTACTCTTACACCTTTTGTTAGATGGGGGCGCTTATTCCGCATAGGCGTTTATTAAAAATTTTATCACCCCACCCGGAGCACTTATTTAGTAGGGGCGCTAATTCGGCCATGGGGTCCAAATTCGGTCATTTACGGTAAGTCAATTTTTAAACGCATAAGATTATGATCCATAAAATTTGATTATATTAAATTTGGTGGCGATAACTACAACCGGTGTCACGATGCACTTAGGCAAGGCAAGGCTACAAATGACTGATAAATACAAAAATTCTGAATATTGTACAGGAGAAAGAAATAGATTAAACAAACTGCATCGTCATCTCCTTTCTTAGAGAATTTCGTATTCTCCGTCAGTGTCAAAAGTTAGATCCTCATCTCCGTAGTCGAAAGTCAATTCTGTAAAGTCTGTAATAAAGATCAAATTAGAGTTACAAAGAAGTCACTGTATTATGTATTGCAACAAATTAAGGAATTAAGGTATTTTCTGTCTCGTGGCTCAATAGTTTCATTGCTGGCTAAATACAAGTTGTATATTAATCTAAAGTTATAGTGTTTCTCGTTTAATGTTGTGGCCAATACAAGAAATTACCTTAGGTTTTTCTTGATTTTGTTTCTGCTAAATCTAGTGCTATAGACGAATATCGAAAAATGTAAATTTAACAAAATCTTGAAAAACCAAAAACCAAAAACTCCAAATCACAGTGTCTAAAAATCAAAAGATGAAGAGTTCTATTTAGCATTTCAAATGATTTCAAAAATCTTGGATCTCTGGATTTTATTTTAATCATTTCAATTTTTACGATCAGTGATGTCAAAAAACTAGATATATACATTTTTAAAAAAGATATATATTTTGGACTACACTGCACTGGGTAGGTATGCGGTATCTTAATAGAGTTTGCAATAGAACTAATAGGTTGAAAATGTACCGTGTGACCCAAGAAAGTTTCCTCTTTGACAGGTTAGATAAAATCAGGCCATTGAAACATTGCTTTAAAGTTGAAACACTAACTTGGATATTTCTTATTTTTCAGGATTTTTCGAATATTTAAAAACGGTCGATTATATGGACTTTATGAAAACAGGCTATTTTAACACTGAGAAATGAGAATGACTCTTAATTTTGAATTGTGAATACAGCATAATACTGATATAACAGGCTCTCCAGAAGGAAACCAGAAAGTAGTTCTATATATCGGGAGTTCATTATACCAAGAGAAAATGTTTTTACTATGAAGAGTTCTTCACAAAAATTCTTCGGTAACTTCGTTAAAGCCCCCCTCCCTCACTGTATCGGGATTCTACTACAGAAGACTACAGAAGTGTCAGAGAAAAAAAGATTTATATTCCCAACAAAATAAAAACATCATTTATTTGTCTTAGTTTCAAGTGCTTTTTTAAGTTTAATTTTTTAAGTTTAAGTTTCACCTCTAAAAATATTTTTGAATTATGATTTTATCTCCTGATTTTATCCCCTAATCCCCTGATTTTATATAGCCTGTCAGAGGGGGGAACTCCTTAGGGGTTACATGGTAAGCAGGAACGAATTTCAGGCATAATTGTGCATTGTTGCTATTTTGTGAACTCTTTGCACCCGTTCCTGTGTAACCAAGCTCAAAATATCTTTAATCGTAAGAAATATCTTATTTTAATCATCACAATCGGCTAGGGACATAAATCACGAGAGCTCATCAAACGTGGATATCGTTTTATGGTGGCCCGCACCGGTATGTATTTGATTTCTTCTGAGTTCAACTTTTATATCTAATACATTCACCATTGCGTTTCCAAAGACTTCAAAAGATTTTAACATAACAAACTTTGTACGCTTTTTGAATTAAATCATCTTACCCGCTCTTGCACAATCCAGATCTTCGCATGGTCTCTTTGGCAGCTCAAAAGGAGGCCAGTGTGTTGGTCGATATCGTGCTAACTCAAACATTGGACGTCTTTGTTTTTGAATTATTTCCTAAAAAATAAACAATTTTAAGATAATCAGACCCGTGAACACTGCTTTCTTTTCACGGTGATTGCAAAAGCATGACATTCAACAAAAACATGCAAAAACAATACATGAAATAAACCAAAAATAGTTACTCTTAAATGTTTTTTTGAAATTCGCTTATATTCAACGCCTTTTTCAACAAAGCAACAACACATAAAGGTACAAGAAATCAAAGTTCACAAAATGCCAAAAAGTAGCAAATTTAATTTAATTTAAATTCAGATTCAATTGATTTAAATTCAAATATAAAAGCAGCAAAAGCCAAGATTTCTAGCTTCAGTTAATTCTTCAAAACACTTTTTGCTCCACAAAGTTCACTTACGAGCAAATGTAATATGAAAATGTAATAAAAAAAACTCAGCAACTCTAGAAAGAGGCTGATGGGCTTCATAAAACAGGAATAAAAAATGAGGTCTGGCAAAAAACAGTAGCTACCCTATTTACAACATTACACAAATCATCGAATTCTTCTTCAGTACCACAATAGAATCCCTAAGAGATAAAACACAAATACAAATCATTACGAAAAGTTAGGTAACGCTTTTATTTCTTTGCGCAAAGATTTTATTAGACCGTAGATACTTGCAACACGTTTAATAATAAACAAAATCAACGTGCTAAACTACGTGTCTAGCGTGCTGCAAGTATTCTCGTATTTTTTCAATTTCTAAGCTTTCTTATGCATCCGTACCTAGATGTTCTAGTGTCTTGTCCTTTACATGTCTGTACCTCTGTAAGTTTATTATGCTAGACACTACAAAATTCTTAAGGACAAGAAATCTGTTTTTGATTGAATGATGTTTTTGTTTGAATAAGGTCGCTAGACGTCGCTGTACGTCGCTGAACCTCTATCAAGTTTCAATCGATTTCTGCAGTTGGATAATGTAAAAAAACATTTTAATGAGAAAAAGATCGTATTGTAAAAAGTGGAGTTTCTCAGCTTTAAACTTTCTCAGTACCACAGTTTCTTAATCTTTTGGCAATTTTAGGAGCTACTTTCGGATAAAGAATGCGTTCGGCTAATCTTATGAAAAATATGTGTAAAACATTCATGAGAATAAGATTATGTGGATACAAAACATGTGAATAACAACTCTTTCACAAAGATCTCAGCAGTTATTCTATTAACAAAGTGCTGTTTATTATGAAAACTATTCATTTTATAACCATTTTATAACTATTCATTCATTTTATATATTAATTTTTATATCTCCTTGATAGTATCTTGATATTTAATCTGACATATAATTTCCAGCTGCAAACGGGTCACCACTTTTTCTTACGGAAGGCCTGTTTAAATTAATTCAAAATACGTTGAAAACGGGATAAAATAATTCGAATATATTTAAAATAAAATTTTATTGCCTTCATTTAGCTTCACCGAAGAAAAGTGACATCAACTTTGCAAGAAAAGGAAAATTTATATAGAGCAGCAAAACGTTTGCAAACACTTAGCCTTTCAGAGTGACCTAAGTCAAACTTAAAGCTGAAAAAAATTCATTAAAAAAAATCAAAATTTGGCAACAGTCAAATTTGTCTTATTCTGTAATCCCGTGATATGGGGGGGGGGATAATTCCCATATAAAGGTCAACGGGAACGTGTTTCCCATGTGAATAGAGGTCAACGGTTATAGAGGTCAACGCTTTTCAATTATAAAAATCCTTGAACATGGGTGTCCGAAGCCTGCATTAAAGCTGGAGTATCCAGCTTTTCAGGCATCCAGCCAGAGTTCGGCCGTTTTGGATGCTCCGACTGTACGGAGACAATGGCCTCCGCAGTGCACTGATTTCACGGATGGGTTATTTGGTAGTGACATGAAACAAATCTAAACAAATCTTTGCTGCTTACCTAAAAATTGATATTTTACTGCACTGCACTAAACAGCACCCATCTCTCCCAGTTAAATCAACTCCCAAACATTGCATAGACTTGTTCACTGCTGACAACATCATTTGATGGAACAATTAACGGAATTATAAGTTTCACAAATAAATTTCTATATCTGAAGTATAGACTGGCTACGTCAGCAATAAACAATTATTTAAAACAAATTCTTACCAATGCAATTGATGGATCCAACTCAGCGAAATTCATGAAACAAGGGTACACACAATGGTAGCTCTAAAATTTATAAATTAACTGTCAGGGGAAATAATGAAATATACCTGAAAATAAATTACCAAATATAAAGAAAGAAGCGAACAGTTTTTTTCAATGTTCTCCAATCTTTCTAATGCACCCTTTAAAATTTGCATCGTTTTATCTCCCAATTGGTACCTTAACAGTACTATTACTGAATTGTGCATGTTCCATGAAGAAATATACGTAATATTTTTCAAATGGCCCACGCTTCATAGACAACAACAAAAACATTTCGGATGCAGAAGAAATTTTAAGTTTTCAAATAACATGAAATCTGTCGTTTTTTACAATTATTAGGCTTACCCCGAGTCTATTTCCTGAATAAGCTTGGGGGAAGACAAGCCAATCATCGCATTAAAGGTATACAATATAATGTATATTGAAAACCAACATATGTATATTGAAAGGGAAACAACGAAGGGAAAACTCTGAGCTGTGCTTTGCTTCCAGATGTTGCAAATAAAGCTTCAATATCATTCTCCAGCAACTTATCAAGAAAAAACCGCCTGCAGTAACTTTATTAATAAAAATGCTGGTGTCTGTTATGTAAAAAAAAACAAATCTTACGACCATATGGCCTGACCTCATAGCCATATGAGCCTAATATTTGTTCACTGACCGACATTCATGAAGGTCCTGCAGATAGGACTCATGTGCAAAGTCTACAGAACGTAACTGATACAGAGTCGTGCCATCACTAACATGCTTTGAAAAAATGGCAGTAACTTCCCTTGGGATCCAATAACATACATCCCAACATCTTTATGCGGGAATATTTGATTACGTTTTGAAAAAAAGACAAACTTTTGGTATATATCCTATGTGCAAGGTTACTAAACTGCAGAAAATAACGAAAAACATAAAATGGGACAAAATATGTCCACATTGCTTTTATGTTTTCTCACAGCTTCATTTATCTTACATTCACAAAAGACACAAGGGATTTTTTGGTGACCATTTAAAATCAAAATATGGAGCAACTAGCAAACATTAGAACTGTGTTTATCGATTATAGCGGAAACAAATTTATGAAAATAACGTAAAAACATAAAATCGAACAAAAGGTGTCCACATGCTTATACTAATCAAATCTTCAAAAACGCGTAGTACACGATAACACACCAAATAAAAACATTGCCATACAAAAACAGCAAAAAATGAATTTTATGGAAAGAGGGTGATTGAATCGTTTTTAGAGATGTTTAAATTTAGATCCAAATTAAAATTTACATGCCATTAAGCTACAAAATAAATTCTGATTCTAAAGCTTTGAAAATTTTGAAAGTTTTGCAAGTTTTCTAAGTAGACATATCAATAGTACTTGACAAAAGCACATTCATTATGCATTATGCATGAACACCAACACATTTACAAACATAGAACACGTTATTACAGTGGCAAAAAATAACAAATATGATTATGTTTATCCAGCTGCGAATTTGCTATTTAGTGAGTGGGCTTTTTAAAATGAGAAAGCGAGGTGTACAAAAATATTAGAATTTACATAAATTTCTTGTAAGTTTTTCCACTCATCCGATGTTTTTTTCTCTCTATTTTCATTTCAATGGTCACATCCGCATTAATGTTGTTTTATTTTCATTTGCTTAAAGTGATTTATTTTCATTTCCTTTAAGTGATTAGTGTCAAATTATCTCAAGTCTGATTGGGTGGTTACAGTCATGTGATTTCTAAAGAAAATGGAAACATTTTTCTTACAGTGCCTGCAACATGGCAGATATCTGATGGTTGATGGCTCCTCTAAGAATTCGCTCACTTTTACCGCTGTTATGGCTACATCAAAACTAGACTTTATATTTGGTTGTCATAGGCGTTACTACAGACCGGCTTCCCGTGCCTTGGTCAGATGTTAACATGAAAACAAAAGTAAAAGCGAAAATCACAAACTTCTGTAAAACCAAGTCACTCTCAAAATGCAAAAACCCATGAGTTTTCAGCGAAGACGGCATGCATAAAACATGAGCAAATAACGTTCCATTTGTCTACTTACCCCCTGCTGTTTCAAATAATCCAGATAAATTTCAGAGAAAGTTTATAAAGCTGTAGTAATCAAATTGAACTGTATTGCATTGCATTCAAAAGATAAAAATAAAGACATTTGACAACCGCCATTTCACTGAATTGCACACAAATAATTTCGAGAATTCTCCAATACGTGAATAGTTCACAAGTTCATTAACATAATGGTTCTGGTCGCGACACTGGCCCGTTTATCTATCATGAGCGCTTCGGTGATATTGAATGCAGTCGGAATCTTTCTACTTCACAAAGACAGAAACAGGCAAACCAACCAGAATGTCATTCTGAAGTTCCTCAGTTTGAGTGAGCTAAGTCTATCGTTGCTGCTGATACCGACTATCACACTTACACTATTTGGGTACACCATAACAAACAGATATTTCCAAGTTTGCAGATTGCTGTCTATGGGAGCACAACTGCACTACAGTTTCATAATGATTATAATGACAGCGGATCGATTTATTGCAACAAGATTCCCTTTTCAATATTTAACAATTTTCCCGAGAAGAAAAGCAGTGATTCTGATATTTGTATTGCTGGCAGTCTGTGCAATCTTTGTGATAGCGACTTACTTCATAAACTTCACATCAGCAAAGTCGCTGTTTGAAACTATTATGCCAATCCTAAGTTCGTTAATAGCGATTTTTATCGTTATAACATATTCCTATATTCTAAGAAAGATATGTCAAAAGGATAACGTTGCGAGAAATGCAAAAAATAGAAAGTGTCCAAAGATGATAGCAATAATTACAACGACATATGTATTGCTCATTCTGCTTCCAGAAATCGTTTATGTTTTCATACAAACAACGGACCATATATCATTATTTGGATTACTGTGGTATATTGGCCTTCTTTGCGACCCAATAACTTATATTTTCATGCAAAAACGATTGCGAGAAAAGTTGATCAACGAATTATGCTTCAAAAAGAGAAGACCAAACGGTGATACATTTTTGACACAAAAAGGAAGAGCAAAAATAACTGAACAAGACGTCGGTGCATTTGAAACAAAACTGTAAATAGAACCTCTGTTTTGTTGTGCTTGCAGAACAAAAAAAGAAAGTCCATCAAATAAATAAAAAATAGAATAAGTAAAAGAAGCTGGGCAGAATTCAGGGTTCGGAAAGGTATATTTTCTGGTTATAACAACATACAATTACAACAAGTAAAAATGTAGCGGTAGCCATCAAGAGGTTTAAAAGTAATGCAAATATGCAATTGTAATCTTGCACATATAATAACCTCATCATCGGTTATAGGTCCAAGCACTGTTGTTCTTAACAATAATTGAATTATTTCAGTACTCGCAAAAGCATTTACCATGGACAAGATTCTATATATAAAGCAACGTCACTCGACAAAAACCAGTATTAAAGAATACAGAACAATCGGCTAATGGTTTACAAACCTCTTGTAGTACTTACAGAATACTTTTAAGATATTTATCATACAAAAAGAGCACTAAACTTCATTTTAATTAATCAAGGAAACCATTCCATTCCAGGAAGTCAACTACTAAATGAACGCAAACACTTGAGGAACGTTGTAGATATGATACAAACAAAACACGATAAACGATGCTACTCAATTATCTTCATTGCTGGTGCCAACTTATAGTCCACTGTTATGCTTCTAATGTCTCGTTCAATTCCTACCCTGACCATCCTCCCCTGCCCCCAGGCTGCCCGGAGGTCAACAAAATATCTGTGCAAAAATGCCCGGGGGCCGGGATTTTTCTTCAAAACTTGCATTGACATCCAGAAAAATTTATAATCAGCGACGTTGTTCATTGTTTTAAAATTAGGTATTCTGGAGGAACACGAAGGATTTTCTACATTTCTAAACGTTTAAAATATTGCTGATTCAGACGACGCAATGGAAGATACAAACTCAGAAATTATTAAATCAAAATTTTTCATAAATATGTTTCGGAGAAATATAACTCACAGGGCATAAAACTAGAACAGAACAGTAACAAACAACGAAATTTCCAAAAATAATAAAACTGAATTTAATACCGGGGTCGTCAAATGCCCGGGGGCCGGGAATATTTTCTGTGCAAATGCCCGGGGTTGTCCCGGGGGGGGGGGAGGATGGTCAGGGTAGGAATTGAGCGAGACATAATCTGTATCGTAATACTATACCATATATTATCATATCATATCAAATAGTCCTGTATAGAATAATGAGCACATGCAACAGGTCCATTACGTCTAATTCTCTCATAAACTGTCTCTTTCCACAGGAATTCTGCATTAGATTTGTTTAAATATTATAGCTTGATACACATAAATTATAGCTGCGTCACGAAATGCAATGTGTATTCAAGTAGCTAAAAACCAATATTGAATGAAAAAAACCTTACCTCATCCGGGATAGCACTATATTTGTTTGGATTTACAGTTGGCTGTGTAGTATGTGGATCCAAATATATCAATCGATGGCCTAGGAGACGAATACATAGAACGTTTATTCAAGAAATAGTAAACCTCATTCCTGAAGCTATTAATATATGACTATGGTAAAAAAGGCACTGTGACTTTGGTAAAAAAGGCATTATGATTTTGGTAGAAAAAGGCACTATGACTTTGATAAAAAAGGCGCTATGACTATGGTAAAAAAGGCACTATGACTTTGGTAGAAAAAGGCACTATGACTTTGGTAGAAAAAGGCACTATGACTTTGGTAAAAAAGGCACTATGACTATGGTAAAAAAGGCACTATCACGAATAATAGAGTTCTTAGCTCATTTGGTTAATTTTCTACATAACTAAGAAATTGAGTACTTAAATTTGTGCTTTAGTCAAGTATACACCAAAGTTTAAACAAACAGCCGAGTGATGATGTAAAATCTTTTTAGCCATAAGAAAGAAGTTAGTACTGCATAGAGAAATATTGCAATCCAAAAGAAAATTGCTGAAAAATACGATTTCTCGAAAATTTATTCATCAAGATAAATGCAACAATCATACCATTGTATCCGATAAAATAGTGGGCATGGTTTGGTTTTCCACCAATGAAACCTAAAGATGCTTTTATTTCAAAGCAGGCCTGTAAATAAAAAAAAGATCGTGAGAACAAACTTGTTAAAGAAGACAAATGTAGAAAGAAAAGCATAACAGTTAAAACTACACACATTTTCAGTAGGATAATACATTTTAAAGTATTCAAGGCTTCTTGAGTTAACAAAATAAATAACAATACAGGCTTCCTTTAAATTTATCTATAATTTATATATTAAATTTATAAATAACAATACAGGGCTTTATTTTTATCTCCTCACAAAAGCGACCAGATGACAAAACATGGCCGCCAACAGCGGTTTTTGGCCTAATTAAAATAATTTGCATAATGAAAGCACGAGAGTCCAGGTTTTGGCGGGAAAATATTTGCCATTGCACTGACTTTCAATTAAAATTAGAATTGAAACTTACGTTTCGGCCTCAACTCCAGCGCTGCGCTTGCTGGAGTGTGGCAGGGTTCGGGGTTTTACGGAGGTAGAATTTTGCAAAAATATTGCTTGGAATTTCGGATTTTGTTCGCATTTTGAGCGGATTGTCGGATGTTGGCTTTTTCGGCGGAATCGGATTTTAAGAGAAATGATCGTGATACTCAGTATAAAAAAGGAAATATGTAATACAACATCACACACTATCTATTTAACATATATATCGGTTATTTTTCGTTCTTGAAAACATTTTTTCCATGCACATATACCTGCCCTGTATGAGAAAATGTTGCAATCTCGCAGAGTAAAGGTAATTGGCTTTCTTTCATTTCTCCACATTTCAACTTTCCGTAAATTTCTTTCCATAAAATTTCTTGATAGACACAGTATTGATTTTTATTCGCAATTTGGGTTGCTTTTCTTTTTTTTCTTATGTTAATTGTATGTGTGATAATTTGTGTGTTACCTTTACCCCCCAACCATTTTATACATGCCTTGCTTTTAGATGCTCCTAACAAAAGAAAGCGAAAATATTAGATTTTTTTTGCTAATACCCCCGCCCTCGTTTATTTATTTGTTCTTTTTATGTGTCAATTTGCGCTTTTCTTGTTACCCGATGACGATTGTTTTATATTTTTTGTATTTGCAAATGAAAATTATTTCGTTCTTGGAAATATGATTCATTTTCTCAAATTTATAAATTTTGTTCCATTTCTTCAACGTTTACTTGTTTTTGGCAATTTAAATATTATGTAGATATTTAATTAGCGTTTTTCTTGCCCCTCTTCCCCTCTCCTTGACCATTATTCCATTGGGTTGTTGTTTATTTATTTTCCGCCTTTGCATTGTCTCTCGTTTATTTAATTTTTCGTTATTTTTATTTAATTTGTTTCTCGTTTATTTATTTTTAATTTTTTG
>JAYJMH010054069.1:0-13150 GCA_036873815.1 Phacellophora camtschatica | reverse complement strand
GGACTCATCACTGTGACGTAATTCAAAGGAAACTCAATTTCGCAATCAAAACACTAAATTTGCCAACTTTGACACTTGATAACAAAAAAACTATGCAATGTTTTGAAATAAAATTTTTTGTTTAGGAAGGAAGTCACAAAAATGCGTTATTTTCATTCAAAAAATACACACGAAAAATTTCGATGCATAAGCCCTTTAATGCTAGTGAAAGTAAATGCACACCATATAATGTCATTTGTGGTAGGTCTGCTCGTTTGCCGATTGATACCTTATTTAATCACAATCAAGATCATTTTAACGATGCTACTACTCCTATTGGCTATGCGCAAGATAGAAGTTTTGTTTTAAAAGACACATTCGACATTGTCATTAAGAACCTACAGCTCAGCAAAGAGAAAATGCGAGCACAATATAACCAGAAACTTCGTTTTATCAACCATCAGGAAGGCGAAAAAGTGTGGTTAAAAGTTAAATTTTACAAAACAGGTGAAAACCGTAAATTAGCACCTCGTCGCGGTGTTTATGGACTGTGTTACGGAAACTTCAAAAAGGGGTCAATTTCGAAATTCAACATGATAAAACGCAAGAAAAGAAAATTGTTAATCACGATAGACTTTCTCCATTGAAATCCGCTTCCTGTGCCAAATCCAAAGTAACTGTACGTGATCGTCAATATGGACAAGAAGATATTACGAAAAGCAAACTTGTTGTAATTGATCCAAAAAACCTATCCTGGAGTCATGATAAAGACGAAAGCGATGAAAGCACCAATACAGATAATAGTAATAACTAAAGTTTGGGATCAGAGGCAGACGAATCAGAAGAATCAGACGCAGAATTCTTAGCCCATGGTCGGCATTACCCTCAGCGAGAGCAAAGAGCTCATCGTTTGCCAGATAACATTCCCTGGGATGTTATTAGAATATAGGGAGGAGGAAATGTTGGATATTACCCCCCGTGACATCGTGACATTCATCTTTACGTAATCTCTTGTATATAGTTCTATTTTGTTCATTATATTTCATTCTGTAATAGATCTTATTTAAGTAACCAAAAGAAATATTCTCTCTTGAATTTCGACTATCGGCTACATCCATTTTGATCTTATCCTATCTATATTCTATTCAGAGACGTAGGAAGCATATGAATAGTGAGGGGGCACAACATTTGAAGGGCACTTTGACCACACCCAGTTCTTTTATAACCACGCCCCAAACACCGCTCCCTTATTTCTGCTTGTAGGGATGATCTTTACATGACATACGGTTAAATCAAGCATTGTAACCTAATATTTGAAATAATATAACGAATATAACATTAATATCCTAATATAACGAATGTATATTCAAATGACATTCTCATAATAGTTTAATACCGAGATTCTAGAATATTTATTATTTAGTACATAATGGCATTAATAAACTGCTTAAAAGGTCATCAAATAATTAACTGAAGCTAACTAATAGCTCACGCTAAATGCAAGCTAGCTAATCCTATAAATTGCTGCTTTATATTGACCAGTTTTGCCTTGAACATTTCCCTTAAAAGAAACTTTAAATTGCTCTTTAGATAAAGATTGGCAAAAACCTTTAAAATTATATATGAAATTTACATCTGCTAAAATTTAGAATAGTAAAAATCTAAATTAAAGGTATGAAATTATTTACACATTTTAAAAATATCAATAATATAAAAAATATTAAAAGCGGAACTAACACAGGAATGAGTAATGGTATGGAAATTCCATATGCGTGAGCATGATGATCAAAATAAACTTCTTATCATTGCATATTATGACTGTTTATCATTGAGCAGTTTCACGTTGTACACTAAAATCAGGTAGGATTAGCTGTATTAGAGGAAAATCATGATTTTTTGGTTTTGTTCATTCTTTCGGTGGTGAATTTTTGTGTATTGGAAACTTGAGCGTAGGGAAATTCTTACTTTTATAACTGTGATTTTTTCTTGTCATTATTTGCTCTTAAAATTGTTTTCTTCATTTGATTGGCTGAATAATCTTTATATCTTATTTGAATGTAGCTTTCCCTTCTTGCAAACTTTACTTGCTTGGTTCGATCCGGATTAAAATATTATATATAGCTAATGCACATTTGCTGAGGTTTAAATCATAATTAATGTTTGAAGCAGCTCCATTAGAACTTTGAATTGATCGATTGTGAAAAGTGAGGTATCAGCTGCAACAATTGTGACGTTAAGGTATACAATGAAGAAGAAAGGACCCAAGATAGAGCCCTGGGGCACGCCGGCAATACTGAACCCCATTTCGAGGCTTTACAATGAAACATTTAGGGGTTTTAGGCGCAGAATCCAAACAACATTTTAACATATTTTTGTAACAGCACACGGAAATGTCGGTTGGTGGGGGGGGGGGGGGGAGACCCCCTAAATCTTGCCGGATTGCCAGTAAAAACAACATTTTGTCGGAAACTTTGGGCATCTTCCAGCAATCTATCCCCCCAGCTTAAAACCGAATTTCCGCCTGACTGGATCTAGCTGTTCTTATTGAGAAAAAGCAGTTCAATATCATATGGTAATATGCATCAACTCGTATAAGTAAGACAGGGAGTCTTTAAAGGTACTTTCCTTCATTGTTGAAATATAGTTGGATTCTTTAAAATTCTCTAATTTACCGCAGTCCGCCATGAACTGTTTTTATCAATCTGTGACTTGTTGATTTCATCGTTTTGTTGTTTGAATTTTTGGCGTACAAAATTACGTTTCAAAAGACGCAACGTTAAAATTCGAAAATTCTGGCCATCGCGTGGCACGCCATACCAGTCAAAACATCAGAAAAGCGTTGCAGTAATCAGATTCAGATAGCTATTCAATGTTTGAATTTTCTACAATCTACATATCATCATTTTGAAGATTGTATTATTCATTTATTAAAAAAAATCACCTTCAAGAGGGGGGGGGGCTTATTTGAGAGGGGGCCTAATTGAATTATTACGGTATATACAGTTCAATGATATGGCGTGTCACACACCCTTTTTTGTAAGAACACACTTTATCAGAAAATCGAGGCTCGAATTATCAATTCAATACCGATAGCAGAAAATGTTTGTCACGTCATATATTGAGATAAATTTAAAGAAAAAACATCCGTGCAAAAATAAGAACAACTCCAGAACATTTGAGCCTCAAATTCTTTAAGAACATCGAGCATCGGCAAAATGTATCTGGTTCTTATGAAGAAAGAGTGTAGTGCTATTGGCCATGCATGTTTTAAAGCACGTCCTAATAAAAGACCCTCACCTCAAAGCCATGCTTTTTCTTACAGCTGACGTTGAAATGAATGCTTTTCTTTCTACAAAACTACCATTGATATTACCGTCAATTTTGAAGGGTTTTGTAAACATGATTTGTGCGTTTAGAAAACGTGTATAAAAGGTTTTTGAAGAAATTTGAGAAACCGAACTGAAGAGTATTCTTTAACAAATTTCTTTAACATTTCAGGCACAAGAGAACAACCTGCTCCGTCGATTTCTCCCTTTCTACACGATTGTATTATCTTTCAGGGGGTTTCTGAAATCTGTGTGTGTGTTATCTGTTTTGGGTGTGTGGTACACGTTGAGATCCGGTCTCTACGTTTTGGTGGGGATGGGGAGTATTGTTTGAAGAAAAATATCCTTATTAATAAAATTATTTTCTTGAGAGAGATTATTTCCTAACATCTTTCAGTTTTTTTTCAATGTAATCGTTCGTAAAAAAACATGCTTGCTGTTGGATCATTTATGTTGTTCTTGCTCGACAGTTTTGCTATGAAGGGCGGACTTGCTGGTTGGAATAGTTGGGCGAATTCCCAAAGGGCCTTGGTTTGAGCGCCGTTAAAAAATTGTGATTTAAGGTACGCACGCAAGCACTAAATGGTCTACGCGTACGCGTGTAATAAAGTACTCAAGCACATAACAAATTTAAAAAAACAATTTGTCTCATGTTAATTTTGCAGCCCTCCGACGGGACTAGGCCTAGGGGAATAAATTTGTATATGCATATTGTCACAAAAAATACTATTTAAAAACTGACTTCACAAGACTTTCATAAATGCTATAAAAGTACGGCCCCGCCCCCTTGCGTTACTGTTATATGTGGGGAATTTCCATCGAGATACAAAACAAACAGAATAACTTTGAAACTAAGGTGTATGTAATGCTTTTTGAGAGACTGGTATGCCTATTTCGATTTATAGGTAGCTTATGACTTTGTGGCATAGGATCATTTCAGATACTGCCTGGAAATGAAGTGCGGCGGCAAACGCCTCATTTATTTCGTAAAGATTTTCCATTGACTTTGCAAAGAGACTGAGCTGAGGATACATCCATCGATAAAATGTTCCTGCTAGCTGTGGGTAGAATTAGATTTTTAGCTTTATATAATCCAGATGGGCGTTTCCCTGATAGGGCGTTGCTCCCAAACTTTGTTGTGGTTATGTGTTCATTCCAGGGGCCTAGAATACAGGCTGGGAATTCGAATGAAGCTGCATAATGCAAGCAATAATGATAAATGCTATTTTTTTAAACAGTAGCTGAATATTTTTGATGTTTGGAACTTTATGTAAACTTCAAAATGCACGTTTTCTCTCTGTTACTTTTGATGTGTCAAAATAAAGACACTCATTTCAGTGTTAACTCTTGAATAAATTTATGAGGCGCATTTAATTGAGAAAACAGTGCAAATGATTCAATTTCTAATTGAAACCAGTTTCTCCACAAACCTGCTTCCGATGGCTTATCAAACACCCCCCTGGATTCTTTTTTCTCTAATGTCACCAATGAAGACTTCCGAACAGATGGAATCAAACGGGTGGCAAAGCTATGCACCCATTCTCTCTCAGTGAGGTCTATTGTTTTTAAGAGTATCACGTGCTATTAGTGTCACGTGACTTTGCCAACAACAAAGAAGGGGCTCAACTGAAGAAGGTGCTGTTGGATTTACCCCTCTGTTTTCAGACGACTTTTTACGGAAAAGGAAGATGAATTGAGGAGTATAGGTAGCATTAAATTTATCGCGAAAGACATAAAAGTTAGAAGAATCAGTTTATTACCGATTGGAGGTTTTCTTGAAGGCAGGAAAGAACGTTTCTGTTGTGCACCTACCTGCTATCAAAATGGCCGCAACGCTCTCTGAGATCGGAGTAACGCCACCAGTTGCTGGGAAGGTATGTTTTTAAAACACACCAATTTCTTCTAGAAACTTTTCAGAATTTACGTTGAAGCCTTCTCTCTTATTAGATAATAATTATTCATTTTTTAATTAGCTGCTTGTGCAGAACAATCGTACGGGGCACTAATAGAGAGAAGGGTGTCAACCATTCGAGAGCACATTCATTGATTGAGGAAATAGATAGACTTGATTGTGGCCGCAGTCTGAAGGTCCTTGTTTTGGTTTCACCTGAAGATTTTGATGCAGTAGGGATGACTACAATTTTGATTAAAAGGAAACTAAAGTTAGCAGAGATTAAACCACTAATTATTTAAATCAAATTCGAGACTTATTTAGATTTGTTGATGGTTGAAAAAATAAGCATGCACTTTGTGTTGTGCGACGAGGAGGCAAGTGAAACAAGGGCAAAGCGGGCAAGACCGGGGTTGCTGCAGCTGTGTGACCGAGCTGGGATGGCCAGTTTTTATTTAATATTTTGCCACAAGTTAAATTGTTTTTGAATGTTATGACTTCATTTTTGAATTATTTTTTGAAAATTGTAGTTGTAGTTTTGCCGGGGCTTCCAGACAGTCTTTCTTTTCTTTCTCTTGGCGTGCGCCTCTCATCTATGAGAACAAAGGGGCTTTCCCAACTTTTTAAAAATAGGACGAAAAAGAAACCAAACATTTCCTTCAAAAGGGTAAAAATTTGTCCGCGTTTTATTCAAGAATTTTTAGTCACATTAAACACAGAAATTGTACTTTTATAACAATTTAAAAAAAATTTTGTTGGGAAACTTTCTCCTGACAAGTCCAAATTTTATTGGGCGAGCTGAAGAAATTGCCCAAATTCTTGTTTGTTTATTTGTTTTTTTAATTTTGTGAGGAAATCTTTTAAATCCAGATTTAAATTTAATAGTTTTTAAAACTTTTACTTAAGTTTTGAGAATTGGACAATTTTGGCTTTGTTGTTGAGAGCAGAAGAGGTACTCCCTGCCTGTACATTAACAACGTTCCGTTTGGCTGTTAAAATCGCAAGCTTTTGTTTCTTTTTTCTGCAAGATACTTGAAATGTTAGCAAGATGACATAATAGTGTCTCAAAGATTACATCAGAATCATATCAGAGATTATTTTGCGTAATTTAATAATTTTCATTTCGCAGTTTATTGCCATGAAACAAATTTTACACGATTAATTATTCAGGAAGCGTGCCTTGCTCTTGCAAAACCGGGGGCCCAGTTTTTTCGTAGCGGTCACTCATTGCAGCTAAATTGTTTGAGTTGTTCTGTTGAAGAGAACACAAGTTGTATTGTTCTGTTTTATGTTGTATTGTTTTGTTTTGTGAAAGGTTATGGCATCATAGCATTATTATTGTCTGTACCTAAAGCTGGCAAACCTCCTAAAACATGAAAATATTAGAAAAAAATTGCGATTTGAAATCTTCAGAATTGGAAGGTGGATTAAACAAAATGGAAAGAACACAGATTTGAATTTTTAATGTGAAAGGAGAAGAAGAAGTTTAAAATTGCCATTTTCATCTTAATTATATAAGGAACCTAGACTATTTAGTTTGAGCCTCATGCTCAGAAGATGCTCTCTTGGTCTATTGTCTTATCTCTTTGTTTCATTGTTTTACCTTTGTCTCATTGTTTTACCTTTGTTTCATTGTTAAATAGTGTGATAAACTTGCTAGGAGAACAAATCTGATACCAGAGTTCTTTAATCTTTTTTATTAAAATGAGGTCTGATAATTTTGTCCTCTACATGCTCAGTGGCATCATATATGGGGATGGCAATAGTAGTTGCTTATGGGTGTGATCTTGCCCCTTTTTACCTTGCCTGCCTCCCCCTCTCGCTTCCTGTGACTGATTGGCACAAATGACGACTTGCATGGGTGTATCAATTTTTCAAATTTGATAATTTAATTTTATAATTAAAACAGCTTTAAGGATATAAAGTACAAGGTGAGCTGATATTTACCTCTATTTTTGGGGTGGTTGCTAATTTTTGTACTAACCCCCGTATATGCCTGGGTGCCAAAACACACTCATCTTTTTTCAGCTTTGTAAAAAAATAAAAATATTCTATAAATATGTTTGATGCATTTGATATTTAATTTAAATTTATTTAAAATTAATGAACAATTTGCTAATTTCTCATTTTCCTAATTTTTGATGATCAGATCATTGAACATTTGTGCTTTATTGAAAATGATAAGCAAACATGGCAGCAATTTAATTGTTTATTCAAAAAATTAGTGTGAAAGTCTAGAATTTGACCATTTTTCAGTTTTGAATCTAAATAAATTTTTGCTACTGATTTATTGTAAGGTAACTTGTTGGATTGATACGTTATTAAAATGTTGAATTGTTACGTTATTTCCAAAATTGATGAAATTTAAAAAAATTCAAAAATATCTATGCTGCTGTTAAGGCGTAGCTACAGCTCTCACTCTTCACCAGGCTCACCTTGAGTGCTAGAGGACAAAGCTGTTCATAGAAAATCTAATTTCTCTCCTCAAAATTGCTTACTGATTGTTTCAGTGAATTAAGTAAGGATAATAATCTAATTGCTAGGCTTGTTTGTGTATTTATTTGTTTTTAGAAGTTTTCGGAAAATTAAAAAAAATTATTACAACCTTTTTAGAATGAAGAAGCACTGACTTCTGCTAGCTTGGATGGTATGATGTCTATAAAGGAGGAAGTTATTACAGAAGACTCTCCTCAGATGATGTCTAAAGTTGCAATGGATGTACCAAAGAACAATTTTCAAAGCAAAGGTAGGAAAACTTTTGTACACAAATGATGAAAGAATTAAAATAGTATATCATATTGATGAAGAGAAACACACTTCTTGTCCACAAAAATCTAAAATTACAGTTGCATGACTTGCATGATGTTTATTGCAGTCAGGAACTGATAGAAGTTATATTCTGAAAGTGCTCTGTTTACATATGCTTGCAAAGCTCTTTTGGAGCAACTATAAGTTATATTTCTGTTTGTGCTTGTTTTTAGTTTATATTTTGTAACAATAGTGAACAAAGTAAAGCGATTATCCATCAAAGACAAAGCAAATTATCTCAATCAGAAAATCAAAACAAACAATGTCATGTTTTGATTTTCTGCTTTAGATTATCTGCTTTGTCATGAATGGCTAATTGCTTTGAAATCGGTGTGTCAATTTAGCTATTTATACAAATCGGCTCTTGTTTATTTTTAGTAAAAGAGGCTTTAACTAAGTTTTATTCTGTATTTGGTAAAATCTACTGAATACTAAATGAGTTAATAGACAATGGAAACCAAAATTTAAAGTTTTTATGGCTTCAACATAAAGTTTGATACCTTGCTCTTGTTTTTTTACATATCTAAAGTAATCCCATAGCTATACTAAAGTAATTTATACTCAATGATACTGACTTTCTCAAAGCCACATGGTATTTTCAGTAGATTGGGACAGCAGAAGAAATTGTCAATTTTTTGTTTAATTGAGTATAACTATGTGATTCTTGGTTGTATTGGTTTATTGGATTTAAGGAAAAAATGGAATTATTTTTAACACTAAATCTCCTCCACAACAAGTTTTGCAAATGTGAGGACATTTACTTTGATTGCCCAGTAATTTGCTATATAAAAATCTCTTCCATAAGCAGTTTGTAAACATGAAACTTACTTCTTTGGACACTTAGGTTTTAAATCTTTGGATATCTTTATTGGAATTACTTGAGACAGCAAAATGAAGGAAAAAGAATTTTAAATATTATATATATAGATGTTAAACATTTTTGTTTCTTATTGTTGAATAGGTACATTTTTGGGACACTTACTTGGTTGCAAATGTAGCCATTTTAAGGCATTTTGCAGGCAATATTTTGTGCAAATATGATTTGTAATTTCTATGTAATGTGGACTTACTGCACAAGTCCCTTCCTTTCTTTGCTGTATCTGACATCACTCCCGTTTGTTGGGGATTCATGACATTATTTGTCAAATTTTGGACCTTAAATTTTGGGCATCAATCAGAATGCAGAATTCATCTTGTTGCTCTGACTCCAGAAACTGTCCAATCATGAAGCATAACAAAGCACAGTCTTTCGAACATTGATTTCGAAGCCTTTGATAATCAAATTCGAAGCATTGAAAATATAATATGTCATGTGAGTCCCAAGTGGAGCAAAGTGATATCAGATTTAACAAAGAAATAGAGGTTTAGTAAGTAGTAAGTCTAATTTATATGCACAATTTGATTGTATTTGTAATTTGACTTTATAATACATAAAAAGGTAAGAGAAATGTAGTTCCAGTACCAGGTGATTAAAACACTTGTAGCTTCTTGGAAAAATCTTTCCTTGAATTACATTTAACATTTTTTTAAATAACTAATAGATTTACATTCAATTGACACAAAAGTTTAAGTTAATTATTGATAATTTTATTGTAGATCCTGTGCAGTTTTTTAAATGCTCATGCAGGTTGTTCTAATCAAAATTATCAATGATTAGCTTTTAGTATAATTGCTTAATTAAGCAGTAGCCCCTGTTATTTAATCCCATTTATTAGAAATAGGAAAAATTAAAAGCCTTGAAGTTTTAAAGAAATTATCATTTATTTGTTTGAATGTTAAATTGGTAATTACAAACAAACAATTCATTTGTTTGAAATTAAAAATGATGCAGTAAATGTGTTGTGGCTCGAGTGAGAACCAGAAGAATTTTTAAGAATATTGATTGATATGTTCTTGGTTTAATTTTTTGAGAATTGTCAGTTTAATGGTTTTTAATTTTTAGTTGTTTTTAATTTTAGTTTTTAATTGCTCGTTAAATCACAAAAATGGTTTTATTTTATTGAGGAAAGCAGAATCCCTTTACCGCCACTGTCCATTTACCTCCTATTTCTGTGAATTATTTAGAGTCAGCAAGATGTTTTTGTCTTTGTAACTCGAAATTATCTTTCCGTGAGTGCTGCGAAAGATTTTGTTTTATGTTTTATACGAAGGTCGTAACGGGCGACCGTTGGCGATGATGGGCGAAAGGACTCTAGCATTTTGAGAATTAATAAGTTTACACTTCATTAAACTGTATCAACAAGCAATATACATTAATATCGAGATTTTTCGGACCATTGAACATTCGGACAAAATTTTATTTGAAATTTTAATCTTCCGAAACTTCTCGAGAAAACGGTATACTTTTGTTAATATTTGGTTTCAAGCTACTTTTGCTAGAATCTTCCAGTGCCCTCTTGAATTAAAATTTAAAGAAAATTTTGAAAAATATAACCCTTTTCCGTACAAGATTTCTCGATGAGCTAAAAATTGTAAAACCTTGTGACAGCTCTGCAAAATGTGTCCGATGATATTTTGTCCGAAGTTGTTTTCCGAAATTTTTCAGTTTGAAGCTTTTTTGCTCAAGCTTGTAACTCATTTCAATTCGACTCAACTTCATTCGCAAAACAAAACATAATGAAATAATATGGATTTTAAAATGTTTGTAATATCCACAACCCAAGAAAAGCAGGGCTTAACTAGCTTGGGCTGTTAATTATCAATGATTTTAATCGCTTAGAATTAAGATATGTTCATAGGACAAATTTTTGTGCGAACATCTTTTGGAATTCGCATAAAAGTTACAGGACAGGCATTCAGTATATATTTAGAATATTTTAACAGGGAATGTTATTTTTAACTTAATTCTCTCAACAGTACATGTTTCAAAGGGACACCATGGGAAAAAGGAGAAACTTAAACCATCTGGCAGTGGACGTAGACTGAGTTACTCAACAGAAATAGACGAACAATTGTTGCACTGGGTGAAGAAATTTCAAGAAAACAGAGTCAATGTGACAAGAGAAATGTTACAAAAGCAGGCACTGGCATTAATACAACCGGATTGCCCAGAATTTAAAGCATCCAGTGGATGGGTGGAAAAGTTTCTCGTGCGACATGGGCTAACACTGCCGGGCATGTGCAGGAGCTTAAGTAAGTGGGCTAGCTTGGTTAAAATATTATTTGATAGTAAATGCAATGTCTATTGTTAAAGACTAGAAGTTATACATGTGGAAGTATAGTTCAAATAGCCTGCATACAGACGGTGGAAGGTGGGAAAGGAAGTACACAGGCTAAGTTAAAAATGCTCCAGCCATTGATAAATTGGATTATGTAATCGTGTTTAAGTTAAAAATAAATTAAGAGTAAAAGGTGCTTAAGGGACAGGTGATACATTGAGTGTTTCAAAAGGTATTATTGTTTCAAGAAACTTTTGGTTTGATTTTTAAATCCTCAATCGATATCTTTCGTTTGATCTATACAAATTACATCATAATCATTCTCATTGTCGTCTTCTAATGAGAACATGTTTTCATTTTCGTCATTGGCAACGGGCAAATAGTTTTCTAGAAGATCACGATTTTTCAATTCACATTCTTCTAATTCTTAATTGGCATAGTTGCTGTTGATGATTTACTTTAATCGTTCGAGTTATTTCCGCTTTTTGTCGCATATCTTAAATTCAACTTCTTGTAGAATTTCTAGACCACCTTGAGGAATGTCTATACTTTATCTCTGCAACCACGCTTTGCTATGATTACCCTCTTTTTATGAAAGCCAAGCCGCTCCAGACATTTCACGTGAAACACGGAGGGCTGTAATGGCTACTAGCCTGTTATTTCTGTGAACTTTTCAGGTCACTACATAAGGATCATTTTCTAGAGCAAATTTTCCAGGTTTCATGAGCACATTTCTTTCTCAGTAAGAAGCATCCCTCCTTTTTTTGGACTCTTTCCAACAATTTTCCCATTAACAATGCAAGATTTGTAATAGCAATGCAATGAACGTAAGATATGAACCTCAAATCAGGTATAAATGGAATTCGAAAATGTATAGCCCATTCCTGCAGGCTCTTCTTCCTTTTCTCCTTCACAACTCTCAAGCCTGTCATAACAGGCTAGTTTCTATTTTATCTCTTTTCTGTTTGAATGTCAACCTTTCTTGAATGTAGATCACCAAACGTAACGCGCACATATTTTGTAATGGAAGTGACGAAATATTGTCAAAAGGAAATTCCACAGAGTTTTCACGAAATTTCAGAAACTTTTCTCTCGAAATATTTACCCGCTAAGATTTATCGGACGATATTTTCGTAGTTAATGTAAGAAACGTTGTTGATGATCTTTAATGTGCCGAAAAATTTGACGTGGTCTTTACCCTGTTTTGGTATAGCAAGCTTTAATTGTTTATAATTCGTCATTATTGTATATTTGGTAAAGTATCACAAAAGTCTTCATTTCGTTAATTTGTCGACATATATCGTTATTTTGCCGACAATTTTAATGTTCTGCATCTCGCTTTGGTGACGCTTTAGCTACGTTGTTTTTCATCAATCACCGCAGTTAATGCATCGGCTTTAAACTTGTATTGTGTGTGATCTGATAATTACTCATTGATATTCGCAGAAGGAGCATGGTAAGAGTCGTCACGTATGCAGCAACCAAGGAAACATTCTTTATTAAGAACAAGGCCAGGAAACTGAATTGATTTTATTTGATATCGTAGATACAGAAAAAGCTGAGAAGAACAAACATAATGATGAACATTTTACTCATGAGCAAGTAATTTCAATGGAGCCTATTATTAGGGTAAGTAATTATACCAATTTTCGCAAGCTATATATTTGTATACTATCAACGTATGTACAGATTTTGGATGTTAACAAAACATGCGTACTCTATGGGGAGTGAGTGAATGAGTTATCGTATTTAACGTGCCTAGCCCGCGAAAGTCGCGAGATGACTTGTTTCCAGCAGGGTTATACATGACGTTTCAGTTTCATACACATACACTTGCTATTCTTGCAAGGTATGGGTTTCTGCGCTTGGCGCAAGGGGGCCCATTAGGGCGACCCTGGTCCTTCCTCTTGATGTGACCACACCTCGTGATTCCTTTTGCTTTTGCCTGGAATTACAGAGAGTTAGCAGCTCTCCTCACACTTTTGCAG
>JAYJMH010054058.1:0-13151 GCA_036873815.1 Phacellophora camtschatica | reverse complement strand
TCAATTTTTAGGGCACTTTTTCCATGTTTGCAAAAAAGTGAGGGGGCACGTGCCCCTAGTGCCCCCCCGGTTCCTACGTCTCTGCATCTCTAGGGCTGAAAATAGCACAATTTCATGTCCATTTTTCATTTCATTTAGAGGCCTACTGCTCGTCAAAGTGCATCTGTCTTATATCAAAATATAACAAAATAAAGAATACAATAAAATACATAATTTAAAAGGAACCACTCAATAGGGAGCCACTCTGATCGCAATTCTGTTGATTTGGTATGAGGTAATTGGATATATACAACAATGGTGTACCGGTATATAACAATTGTTCACACAACTCCATTTTCATATGAAAACATACTGAGTGATGCCAAAAAATGTCCCCACGTTCGCAAAGCTCCTGTGAAGGAGCTTTAGTTTTGTAGTTATGTTTTTGCCTGAATTTGACATGAGAGGCTTCATTTTATAGTTTGATACCCTGTGCGTCAAAATCTACCCAGTAGTCACAGAAATCAAATGAAACCAAAAATAGAGGATTTCTAATGCTATGCTATCTGCTATGAATCATCGTTTTGAGAAAGGAGTTAACGTTGGCCTTTCTTCAGTAGAGCTCGGGGATTGCTATGAAGGTTTCCACAAACGTGTATTAAACTTTAAGTATCTTAAACCCACATCGAGCAAAAATCAAATTATAAAAAAACCAAAGCTCCTCCAAAGCAGCTTTGCAAACCACGAGCTTTAGGAAAAATAAAATTTGTATTTATTCCCACTTCTGTTTTTTCCATTCTACTTCTCCTACATTCCGTGGTTTGAATTAGGTCACAGGGAAACAAGAGGAAAGAGGAGAGTGACCGAATTCAAACCACAGAATGTAGGACAAATAGAATAAAAAAAAAAACAGAAGTGGGAATAAATACAAACGTGGGGACTTGTTTTGAGCCAGCCGGTATAAAAACATAACAACATGCTGTGCTGTTCACACTAGCCTCACAAAGTAATCCCAAGAAAACCAATGTTAATGCCCTTCTCAAGGCCATAATGTGGCTTGTTTTGCAGATTGCACGAGCAGAAATCAGCTATTTTTAGTTTCATCGAGTAAACTCAGTGATTACTTGGTATATTTTGGCAAACCAGGTATCATCGAATTATAGATCAAGCCTCTTGTGGCATGTTGTGCAGATTGCAGGAGCAAAAAGCAGCTATTTTTAGTATCATCGAGTATAGCTCAGTGATTACTTGGTATATTTTGGCAAACCAAGTATCATCAAACTATAAATTTAAGCTTCTTATTTCAAATTCGAGCATAGATAAAATTGTCATAACTGAAGCTCTTCCATAGCAGCTTCGCAAATGTGGGGAAATTTTCTGGGCCAACCGATATAAAAACACTGCTGTTGCAACCTGTGCTGGTTGTACAATGCTAAAATGCGATGCGGATGCACTGCTGCTGCAATACGCTGAACTGCTGCCGCTATTTCCAATAGCTCCATTTTCAATATAAACCCAACATTTATGCACAAGATCTTCCACTTATCAGATAGAGCATAGAATTTTCGAAATCATACAATCATGCAAAAAGGTCACATGCTCTTGTTTATGGGCTAGACAGTTGATCTTATCGTGTAGATGCAACCAGGTTTTGAAAAACTCCCTTCCTTTAGAAATAAGGATGCAAGGAGGACAGATAGCCGGAAAATATTCAAAGCTAAACTCAAATAGATCGATCTAGTCTGTGCGTGCAGACGTTACATATACGTTACACACCTTATATACAAAACGTTGAATACATATAACGGTGAGCTGCATAACATACAGAGTGTCTAAAAAAATGTTAACAGGTTTGATCAAAGCGAGTGCTGAGGATATCGCTTAAATTCATCCAAAATAATTTTTTAAGTTATCCTCGATAGTTAACTTGAAAACTAATATCTGGTTTGTCGATATTGGTTCTTAGAGAATTCAGATAATAACATTTAAAGTTCAAGGTTGCCTCCGACCCAAAACCAGAGGTTTTGATTTTGGCCTAAGCTTTGGCCTAAGCTAAGCTATTCAGACAACATAGTTTGTTTATGAGAACACTTCTAAATAATGATTCTAAAAAGAAGCTTGAAAATCATTTTTGTTGATTTTTGTTTCATTTTTGTTTATTTTCGTTAAAAATGCTGAAAAAAGAGAAAGCATTTCATAGTGGCTGCATTCATGAATAAGCACTTAATTTGCAGTTTTTGGGTTTCTGTCTTAGTGAGTTTCCAATCACCATTAAATTCATTTCGTAAAAGGCTGCGATTTATGAGATCCAAAGACGCAGTTTGGACCAAAATCTAGATCCCTGGTTTTGAAAGGAAGGCAAATATGAACTTTCAGAATTAATATCTCGACTCTCGATGCACAAATATTAACAAACTAGGTACCAATTTTTAAGTTGACTACCAAGAACAATTTTAAAAATTGTTTTGAATAAATTTGAGCGAAACTCGCATTGCTAGCCTTGATCAAAGCTGTTACCATTTTTTGGGACACCTGGTACATAAACAATATAGTTTCTAACATTTTCATTATTAGCATTACACTTTTTACATTGTATCAGTATTATTATGGTTTGAATTAGCTTTGTATCTTTGTGTGCTTTGTGTGTTAACTTTACTAGCTTTATACTATATACTAACTATAAATAAAAAACAAATAGCTTCTTAAAAACAACTTCACCCATCAACTAAATATATTTTCTTTTTGAAATTAACTAAAGAAGCCATGTGTAATAGAAAATAAAACACATTTAAGAGATAATAAGAGTATTTAGAGTAGGCATGAAAAAGATTGAAATATTTTGAAAGACGAAAACAGGGAATCAAATCCCAAACAAACTACAAAAAATCACATAGAACATAAGGAAATAAACTAAAAACTCAAGAAAAAACATAATAAAAAATGACATAAAACTAAAACAAAAGGTGTCCACACTGCTCCATCGTAATAAAAAAAGATTTATATCTCACCCAAAGTACATATATTTTCTTTCTGAAATTAACTAAAGACGCCATATGCCATTATAGAAAACAAAACAAATTGCAGAAATAACAGAAGAATTTAGACTATATATGAAAAAGATTGAAACATTATTAGAGTGTATTAGAGTTCTGAATATTTTATGAGAATAATGAGTTAAAGAATATTTGCAGTTAACTATTGTTATAAGCTCAGAAATAGGTTGAACAATTTTCTGTGCTCTGAAGTTCACTCATCAAGTACAAATTGTGTCTCGAATTTTTAATAACTGCTACATCACAGTAAATTAATAATATTCAAGTATATTTCTGTACAGAAGAAAAAGCTGCAGAAACTGCTGAAGAGATTACAGAACCCAAACAATAACATGTAAATGTCAATAAATTTAGCCTATGCCTTCTCTTATAAACAGTCACCAGTAAAAATCACCAAGGCTTCATAAGCCTGCCAGACAAGGCCTTGAAAAGATGTCTCATCAATCTTCTGTCCCTAGCACACCTGTACACTTTGAGTAGGAAGCATTGGATACATTTAATTATGCTTCAAAAAAGCAGACCACTTGATCATTTCAGTTCGTTTCGTTTTCATTAAAAATTGTTGCTAATGATTCAAAATCTGTCTAACCAATAAAATTCTACAGGGTGCTCAAAAAACCTTTGAAAAATCAAAAATATTTGATTTTGTCAAAAATCTTAAAAATTCGATTTTGTTACCAATCTTAAAACTTCGATTTATTTACCAATCTTAAAAATTCGATTTTGTTACCAATCTTAAAAATTTTATTTTGTTACCTATATTAAAAATTCGATTTCGTTACCAACCTTAAAAATATATTTTTCGTTTTCATTTTGACACGTGAGAAATGATGACATGACTGCAGCATAAAAACTACCTTTCGTGTTATACTATATTGTATTATATTTTTGTGTTACTTTAGGGTACATAAAATTTGAGATCTTATATTTTTTGGTAAAATATTAAGAAATAGCATAGGAAGATTTTATAGGCAGCTAAAGTGCATCATAACATGTGCAATACTATACGTTTTCATTCCATTATATTTTTGGGTCAATTCAAGATTTCCTTGGACACGACCCCCCTACTCGAGTTAGTAGTGTGCTGCCCCCTGGAGTTAAGTTGTTACTGTATATCTTGCAATCAACAAACCCTACAGTAAACCTCACACAAATAAAAACAGTACTCATTAGTAAAATATGCAAAGTACCTCCTCCATGGAAAATGCACAATATCTTGATACGGAAATAATCGCACCTCACAGAAAACAAACACAATGAACTATCAATGTCGATTGCTTCACATCGGCACATTAGACATGTGAACATCCCAGGCGCAGACGAGCGCGCCTATTATCCTCAGAAGAACACTAAAATAATACCATACCCGGGGGTCTGCTTTTCGAAACGTTTTATTATCGTTGAACTTTGAAAAACTAATGTATTTGCCTTTGATCCGTGAATTGATATGGCTAGCTGCAAAGACAGAAAGATAATTGCAATCTCCCAACATAACAGGTGTCTTAGTCAGACTTGCTCAAAGATTGGTCAGCCAGTACGTGGTGATAAATCAAACTATGAACGTGCATAGTTACGTCATGCATACGCATTTCTCTCTCCGTTAAAATGATGGCTACCCAGTAGACTCACTAAATTATCGTGGTATCACTGTTGATCTAAATAGACTATGGGGTCGCTCGAGCATATTTTATGACCAATAACTTTAGACTATGTGGTCGCTCAAGCTCTTTTTGTGACCAATAACGTCCACTGTCAAAGCTCTCCTAATTTTTCGTTTGACCTCCTGTTAACATAAAAGCTTCTTTACGAAAACGAGGCCAGACTTGACCAACAAAAAATTGAGAGAACTCTTGACTGTAGACTTCATTTGTCAGAAAAAGAGGTCCAGTGACCGTTTATAGTCATTTGGTTTTTTGCATTTAAATCAAAATAAACACGCAGTGTAAAAATTTGTAGTTTTGAAATTGTGGTTTCTTGAACAAATAGCAATTTTGTAAAGCAAAATATTGCGGTTTCAAACATGACAATGCGATTTGTCACCGTAAAGAATGGACATCGGCACCTTCAACGCAGCCAAGCAAATCATAATAAACGAAATCATAAAGTTTGCTGTCTTTGTTTATTTTGATTTGATCGATTGCACTCAGAGTGTGAAATCAACTACTTCAAATCGCAAATTGCATTGTTATGTTTGAAACCGAAATCTTCTGTTTTACAAAATTCTTGGCTTTGCTGATAGGTGTGAAAAGGTTTCTTGGCTTCGCTGAGAGGTGTGAAATCTATTCTTTGGGGGTTATAAATATTCATTGCCGTGTTCAGACCAGAATTTTTTCTCGCCACACTAACTACGACTTGTAGTATTGCTTTGTCGAAAACAGTCAAATTAAGCTGAAGAGAATAAATATGGTAGCAAATACTGGAAATTATGTAACGAGTTTAATAACTAAATAGATTTGCAAACGCGTTTAGCAAGATTTGAAATACTTCAACCATATCTTTATTATTGAAAAAGATATACTCCAAGGATTTCTACATTTACTCCAAGGATATTTCTATAATCTACCTCTTCAAGCAAAATATGGACATGGTATAACTTTTTTTCTTCAAAACTTTGAAACGTTGCATTTTTGATTCTTGAATCCATCTCATCCGATTAAGGGCACTTTTATGAAAATTTATAAAAATTCTGAAACATGTGTCAGAAAAAGCCCATACCACAGCAAACGATTTTCAAGTTTCAGTATTAACACTTTCACCCCCTCGTATTTATTTCCAATTAACAGGAATATTGAATTAAATTTCCTTTTGCATGGGTAGTGCTCACAAACAAACTTAATTCAAAAGATAAACTTACATCGAAATGTTTGAAATTGTTATGAAGTTCTGTCTGCACTTACCTCCTGGCAATATGACGTTCTAAGTTTTGCTATGGGCCATGTAGCCGTGCCCCAGTCTGGAAAACACGTAGCTTACGCCGAAGATCTTTGGCGTGGAACAAGGGCCGAAAAAATGCGAGAACAATGGGCCTATTGTTTAAAAACCATTGGCGTGGCGTAAAACTTCGGCGTGGCTTCAACGAACTTTCAACCCTGGGCCCTGCCCGGGATGGAAGGGTTAATTACGGAGTTACAAAGATCGAAAAAATTTTACAAACCTTGAACCGTCGTGATAATCTTTCCATTTGTTTTCTTGAAAAGTTCCAACTGTGACTGTAACAAAGGGACAATTTCTGGCACAAAAAGGCAAACGTTTACCTGCAAGAAATTTAAACGAAAACATCATAAATCAATTCCTGGAACCTCTCAATGCAGAAAGTGGAGAAAAACATTTCGCAAGAAGACCCATTCCTAAGAAACCCATAGTTAAGTTAAACCAAAATATTATACAGCTGTTTGGAAAATTTTTAACGAGGCCTGATTTTAGCATCCTTACTAAATTCATCTCTTCAAGTTAAGACATGTGAAAGTTTATCAAACTTTGGAGATATTGCATTTTTGATTCTCGAATTGGTTTCAGGCACCAAAAACATTTCTACATACATTATTGTTAAAATTATAGTAATACGAAGACTTTTGACCGTGAAAATACTGTCCCGACAAAGCATATCAAAGATTATCGGTTTTTTTGGCGCACCAGCCCGGCACATACTGCAAACTTTCATCAATAAACTAATCAAACAGTAACCTCAGTAAAATGAAATGAAATAAACTTGAAAACAATTTATCCAACAGTTTCTGATTTTCAAACGTCTAAATTTGTTTGTAGCTTGCTAAACAGAAACACAAAATTTAGATTAATACAAAAACCGTGATTTTATTAGTTTTCGATACGTTTTATTTAAACGAATTTGCAACTGCAAAAACGTAGAATAAATTAGTACAGAAAATAAAGGAACAAAACAATTTTTAACAAAGTGCTTATAACAAACAATACCGTATGGTTTGCTAAGTGCCTCGCAGCGCAAATGGCTTGAACTCCATCCAAATGTGGCCCAACAAGAACGATTACATCTGGTGTTTGATGAGCATTCTTGGGACAAATTCGCCTTTCTCCACCTACGAAACAAAAAACATTTTAATAGCTATACAATAAAACATTTTGTCCATTTTAGCTCTCACAACACTTGCTATATTTTTGATACAACTCGTTTAAGACGTTTATTTTTCATGAATGAATGAATGAATGAATGAATGAAGAATTTTATTTATAGAATGGAAATACAGCAAACTATAAACGTTTTGAATAGTTAATAAAATATAATATGAAATATAGAATAATAATATAAAATACTAATAAAATATATAATTATATATAAAATGTATATGCTGTATATATTGGCCTTGAAAATGAATAGCTTTGATAACTAATACATGGGCTTTAAGAGTTGGTGTTTTTATAGCAGTTTTATCTTAATCTTCCTTACCTGTGTCCCTGTATCCATGAAAGTTTTAGTTGTTGCGTACAGGGCACATGGATACAAAGGATTAAGAAACAAAGGCCCATGGCTTATGCAGTATTTTTAGATAATTTTCTATTATATTTAAAACCATTTTCACAGATCAATCTGTTGATGTTGTCCAACATGTCGGCATGCAGAAATTTCTGTCTTTCTTGCCTTGAACAAAAATACTATTAAATTCAATCAAATGTGCACCCCCGGCTAAAGTTCACTTATCGGGTGGTTCGTAAAAGAGTTATGATTATTTCCGGAAGTAATTAGTCACTGAAAAGTGCATGAACAACTTTCATTAAATATAGTCACAGTATATGGCTTTTAAAAGCACAGCTAGCTGAAGTCTGAAGTTGGTTTTTCTTATCATTTTGCTCCATTGTAAGTGCTACTTATTTTTGTTCTTATTTTTCCTCAACAGATTTGTTGCATAAACAAGCTTTTAGGAGAGTGAAGTAATCAAATGTACTAATTTCGTACTATTCCACTGATTAGTATACTGTATTGAAAGTTAAGAGCACTTGTAACTAGCTTGCTACTTAAGTGTGTTGTGATTTATGTAGAAAATCGTGCATCAACATTCGTTTCATCTTTTGGTTTTTTAAATTCAAGCGTTGGCTGTTTCCTATGTCTTTCTTATTCTGTTTTGGAAAATTTCAGCATGGTCTTTCTCGACAAAGGTAGTTCTTATAAAAAACCACGAACTTTCATTCAGAATAACTCGATGACCATTGAGTATATTTTGCCAAGCAAGGCATCAAACTTTAAGTTGAAGCTTCTTCTGTAACACTCGTGCAAAAACGAAATTATCACAAACTAAGCTCCTACGTAGCAGCTTTGGGAATGGGCAGCCTTTTTATAAACACTCGATATGAGAAAATAAATTGTATATCTAGTGGTTCCTTTACCGTATACGTTCTCGCATACATTCATAGACTCATTGATTGTGAGCTTATTACAATTGCAGAATTGCAGCAAAATAGCTCGAATTAAAGACAAAAATGTATAAAAAATAATTTCAACACGAAAAAATACGAAAACAATGTAATAATTACCAAATAACTGAAGAGCCATCTGACATGTGCATATTCCAACATTCTCTATTCTCTGTGTAACACTTAGCCCATTTTTTTCTGAAACAAAATAAAATGTTTGAGATAAATCCTTAAATGGAGAGGTCTGCCTGCATTCGTACAAAACATTATTCACTAAAAAAAACAGAACAATTAAACAGAAAAGGCGTGAATGCGATTTTTATAAAGCAAATTGCTTTCTAACTGCTGAAAAACATTCAACTTAAAGACTATGTGTTCTCTTCGTAGGAAATCGAAAATTAGTGTAAATAAAAAATCATCAAGTGAATAATATAACCGTCATTCGAATCCTATTTCAACGCGGCGCCACCTCGTCTCGTAGGCATTTTAAAATATGAAATACCCCTAGTACATATGGTTTGATTTTTGGCGGGATTATGTTGATTTATGCGACATTAACAGAATAAGACGATCGATATTCAAATTCCATTCGAATGCGATGCCATATCTTTTCTATTCCCCTGGAAGTCAGTAGAATGTTGACTCGATATTCCATTATTTTGCTTGAGCCAATGAACGCTCAGAGAATCTAGCACGAGGTTTAACACTGAGCACGAGGATAAATGCGGCGCTTCAGATTTTCGAATCACCTGAAAATCAGTCGAGCCTTCTCGCAGTTTCATTGTTTCGTATAAGCCAATCAAAACGCAGGAAAGTGAGAAAGGTGTTTACTTTAGAAATATTATTGGAAACGAGGTTGGTGCAGCGGTGGGAAAACTGACGTCAATGAAAGAAACATCAGCGGGTGACATTGCAACTTTCGAGTGACTTCGAAAATTAAGAAAAATAATAAAAATTCACCAAAACCTGATTAAAAGAAACCGCATTACAGTAGATAGCAGAAGCTCTTCGGAACTAAGTCAACAAATTAAAAGAAGAAATATTCTCCACTTATCTGTTAAGAAATAGCTTAAAGATTTGAGCAGTAATCTCCACAGAATGTGTGGTTATTTAACAAGATCCCACCAGCAATGAATAATGAGATGACTAAGAGGACTGCATAATACAATTACGCGCGCTGCAAGACCTGGTAATTAAGAGACGCTGGCATATCAAAGACTCGCAAAATACGGTCCAATGTTATTTCGATAATAAGATTTCCTTATACACGTCGCAGAGCATGAGTACGTGCACAGGTCATGACAAATGAGGTCGGTCAAACAACCAACATGAAAATTACGCGACAAAATAACAAAAGATACCGACATAAAATGGCTGAGCACGAACAGCATTTTGAAACAAGAATCTATATTTCCATATCAAAGTCATTAGTTAAACCTTGATATACTTCTGGCTTGCGGCAGAATATTTACTATTATTGAATATGTAACCATTTATTCTTTCAAAAAGGTTCCCATAAAAAGTTCAGACGCTTTAAAAACCACCAAAATTTAATTTTGTTACGAATTTCAAAAATGTGTCTTTCTGTTAACGTGAGATGGACCAAGTTAATTTCAGAAAATGGTATTATTTCTTAAACTTTGATGAATGATGACTGCTTAAAAAACCTAACTTTGAGCTATATATTATTCAAAACTTTTGTAGTTTAAATTTTTAAAATATTTCTATAAGCTTTCAATACAGCAAATTATATTTTTGACTCATATTTATAACATTTCTAACAATACGAAGTGATGGCAACTTGCAATAACGTGATTTATTGATTCCTCATAATAACTCATACCACGCTTTTAAACCGTAAAAATTACATTGTTTTCAAAGTGCTGGTTAAATATTTGACATTGCTACAATTAATTTAGCCCTCCTTGTACATGGCAAAGCAAAAATGAGCTTGATTGGAAACACATTTGAATTTTAGCGACTTTCAAAAGGTCGGAACTTTTTTTGGGTCACCCCGGTATAAACATGACGAAAAGCCCATTTAAAACCTGCTTTCAGATGAACTTCCTTTTAGAAGTTCATAACAACTACGAAAAGAAGAAAATTTGAAGACAAAATGAATTACAAAATTACATAAACCACAAAGACATTCTACGGGAGGTACATAATGGAGGTACATAAGCAGCCCTGTGGTAATTGCATAAAGGCACAAGAATAAAAACATGTACTAAAAACATACAACATTGAATTACAATTACAAAAGAGTACTGTGTGTGTTATATTGAGAAACAAACTTAAGAATCAATATAATAACTCAATGAAGTCTATTCGAATCTTGGCTGTGTAAAAACGTTGAGTCAACAACTTTATTAGGAGGGTTCTTTTCTCATTAATTCAGCCACTTGATAGACATATTCAGCTAAGGTTTGTTTACACCCAACTCAAGTCATGTGACTAATCTCTTGATAACACATCTCTTGTTTTTTTGCAACAGAAGTATTTTTTGCAATGAAAGTTCGCGCTTTCAATGCACGAAGTAGAAGAGTGCTAAAAGTTCGCAAGGGTTTGGTCACATGACTTGAATTGGGTTTAAACAAGCCTATCAGAATAAGTCTACTAAATAGTTGAACTCCCATAAATAGTTCTTCATAAGCAAAGTATGAAGCTTGTTTATTGTGTATTTTTCGATTAAGTTTTGTTCGTAATTCATTTTTCTAACTAAATAATTCATTTCGACATATTGTATCAGTTAGATTTTACTTTGTGCGCAAAGAAATTAAAGCAAATTAACTGAACTGAACTATTTCAATCAAATTACAGATTTTCGTTGCTATGAAGAACAGTTTGGAGGAAAGCCACCAATTCCTAAAAATATATATGACGTTAAAAAACAACCTTTCTTTGCATGTGATGTGTGATGGCTAAGACAAACAATACATTTCCAAATGGTAATTTCCAAACACCGTAGGCCCCTATAATATCGGCCTCTCGTTGAATTTAATAGAAAACCGTAAAGGTGATATCAAAGAGCCTCGAATCCAGCTTTCATGCTTTTCAAAAACAAGACTATGACTAAACTGTTCACCAAAAATCTAAGACGAACAGATGCAAACATTTGACTGATGACTTTTCCTTGAATATGATATTTATTAAACATACAAATGGGAGTCTATGCCGATTCATTAATCTGGTTCGTGTTGTTTTAAGTCATTTTGCTTAACCAAAATAAAAACAAACATGACCTTAAAATTAAAGCGGTAAAACAAGGTGGAATTTTAACCCATTCAGTCCGACCAAACAAGCTTTTTGGGTTGACAAACTTTACACCAGTTCCCCGTAATAAAAAATATTTCAGTTACAGCGTGGTAGTTTCATGCTTCATAGTAAACCATTTTGTTCACATAAGCACATTAGATATATATATATATATATATAAATTCTCAAAATTTCCGCCGCCAGTCGACAAACTCATCCGTGAGTTAACGTTTAGTTTTTAGTTTAAACAATATTTGGATTCTTCAAAACTCCAAACGTATTCAGCAATTTCAGTTTGATCAAATATTCACAATTTTCAAGGGATAGATGTTTCAAACAAGGGCGATTTTATAAAAATAGCATCAGTTGCTTTTTATTGACACGCCGCGCCATTTCAAAGCGATTAGCAATCAAAGACGAAGAGTATTCTCTCAAGCTGAAAATAAAAACAAACGAAGCCGCAAAACTTGCCCTGAAACTTGCATACCTAACTGTCTTGCTATGCACGCGAAAAGGAGCTATGAAGAGAAAGCCGTTAGTATGAATCGAAAAAGGAAGACTGAATCTAAATATCTGCCGCCACGATTAGGTATTACAGTAGGTATTACAATTCTCGTGTATTTTAGGTGTAAATTAAACACTTAATGCTCAGCTTCTGAATTGGATAAATATAATTGCGGCGGCAGATATTTAGATCTATCCTTTTCTTTCGATCCATACTAATTATCTTCTCTTAATAGCCATTTTTCGCGTGTGTAGGGAGACAGTTGGCTATGCGGTCTTAGAGGTTACTTTTGCGGCCTGTTTGTTTTGATTTTCAGCTTGAGAAAATTCCCTTTGTTTTCGTTCACTAGTCGCTTTGAAGTGGCTCGTCAATCAAAAGCAACTGATGCTATTGCTAAAATAGTGTAAAAAGAATACAAAATGTTCCATTAAGTTTAAAAATGTTAACATAAGTTTTTCTCTTGAATCAAGTTGTTTGTTTCTGCTATTCCTTGCAAAAAGAAAAATTTCAACAATTGCACTATTATACTGCTTTGGTAGATTATATTAAATCAACTTTATAATTAACTTTGTAAAATGAACAAACTTTTATTAATAAAATAACAAATACTTACAACGATTTTGTACTCCATTTGACCCATGCAAAGCAGGGTTTATCCAACATATGAAATATGCAAAACAGCTGGTCAAAAATTACATGCACTTGCTCGTGTATCCAAGTATATGGATACAGCAAAGCTGAAAATTCTTGTTGAATCATTTATTAAATCTCAGTTTAATTACTGTCCGCTTGTGTGGATGTTTTACGATAGAACTCTTGACAAAAAAATTAATAAAACGCAAGAAAGAGCTCTTAGAATGATTCACAGAGACAGTAAATCTGACTTTGAAAAACTTTTAAGTATAAGTAATTCAATCACGATCCATCAGCAAAATTTGCAATTGCTCATGACAGAGATCTTTAAATCAAAGAAT
>JAYJMH010054047.1:0-13151 GCA_036873815.1 Phacellophora camtschatica | reverse complement strand
TGCTTAGTCATTTTTGTCACAATATTGAGTGATAAACCGTCGCAAATCAACATTGTTTTAAGTGGGAGCGGGGGAAATTCGAGTATGAGGAAGAAAATTTGATAAAGTGTTCCAAGGCTTTTGGCAAGGATTATAGCTTTATTATAGCGACATCAAGAAGAATAATCTACGAATAATATTTGATATTGTGAAAATATAAGTTCTACAAATAAAGCTAGTCTATTTATTTTGATATATCGCCATACTCAACTTGAATTCGCTTTAAATCTGAACTTCTCCAGAGATAATTTTAGTGTGAAAATTAATGAGTTTAATGTGTGTTGACCCTCTCTTGTTTACAATCAATATATCAATATGTGCTTGTTTTGCAATGCAAAAATCCAAAAGAAACAGGTCAGTGCTGAACATACGCATGTCAAATTGCAATAATTTGCTAAATCTGATTCGAGTTCTTTCCAATTTATTATTTAAAACGTTTGTGAGTTACGACTACAACAATATATATTAGATATAATTAGGCGAATTGGAACCTTGTTCGTATGTATTATTCGCCTCCCAGTTAGCAAACTTTCCACGAACCTTAAATTTAACTTGGCTAATATAATGTAAGAGCACTTTTTCTTCCACCCCCCTTGCTATATTTGCTGAACAGTCCTTGATCAGCAGAATGCAGACTACTTTATCGTTTAACAATAATATCCTAAAACTAATTAAGCATTTGAAACTACGTTAGCCATGAACTTAAATACTAAACTCTGAATTCATTGATATTTAAATGAATTTTAAAATGTATCAGTTTGGATATTTTCGGGACATTATTGTTCTGAAATTAATAAAATTTGTCCGTGTCTTCAACTCCGCATGATTATTTGCTTGGTTTTTATGAAAGTTATTGCGCCATTAACACGGACAAATTGCATAAGTAAATAACAGACATTTAGGCAAAATAAGTAACGGTCTTATCTGTTTTTACCCTCTGTTTTTATGCTTTGACAAATTTTGTTGACATTGTTTCATTGTTTATATAGCAATAAATTAAAAATTATGATGCTGCCCGAAGACAATGACACGAGGCAAACAGTAGAAAAAACCTCATGTCTGACTTGGTCAAGAAGATATCTTATGGAATAACATCACTCCAAAGCACTTAGGTTGAATGTGATGTTGATTGTTACTTTCCGTTGCAATAGTTGATTCAAAATGACACATACTCCTGCGTTAATTTTGATCTCGTATAATTTTAGCAAAATGTTTACAGAATCATTTCAGAAATTAATCTATAATGGTTACTTGATTGTGACTGCCCTCGCAGATACTTCGAAGCAGACGTAAAAATACCCCTTCACAGAAGTAAAAAGAATTTATAAATAAGGATGAAACAAACATTTCCGCAATAACCCATGGTTAATAAAGTTGTCATTTCATTCCTAATTCAAATTCTCTCAGTCCACATTCTTTGTTTCCCTTGTTCCCCTGTGATGGCATAAATCAAAACACAGAATATAGGACAGGTAAAGCAGGAAAAATGACAATGTAATAAAATTGATCTTTACTTTTACTGAAGCCTGTGGTTTACTTTTATCTTTAAACAATCTGCTTTGCAGAAACTGAAAAACAGAATTCAAACTCTCGTTCAATGTGACTCTGCGATTATATAGTCGATTTCGCCAAGCAAGGCATCAAAGTTTGAGTTTAGGCCATTTATAATAGAAAATCAAATATTAAAAATTAATTTCTTACACAACAGCTTTGCAAACTTGTAGCAATTTTTGTCACAGCCGGTATATGTACATACGTGTCTCAGCTAAAATCTATAAACTCATTTAACTTACCCGACATGTGCACAGCTGCTGAACCTAATTTATGCAGCTGTATTTATTGTATTATTGTATCGTGATGATGTGAATCGTGATGATCCTTTTTCTTAATTCGAAAGTAAACAACAATGGTTCGAGGGTAAATGTTGACAGAATTTACAACATATATGAAAATAGCGATTACAGCACTAATGGAAAAATGATTTTCCCTGAAAAAGAAAATAAATCTAAAAACACTTATTTGCTTGTTTTCGTTAATTTATCTCTAGCGTCCAAAATAGAGGATCTCCTTTTATTTTTACTTCGTTGTATTTTCTATCTCCTCCTAAAATTATTCTGACCCCCCTACTATTAAATTTCCTATTATGTTAGATTTATCAAACTAGATTTGATTTATTAGATTTGCCGCTTTGTAAAAGACTATAAAATACAGTTGAACCCTTTCAAGCTATCACAGGGGATTGAAAAGGTGCTCGAGATAGCGAATTTTTGAGGAATATTCAAGGTATATTCAAAATAGTTCGAGTTAACCGCAAGTTCAAGTTAGCAAAGTTTAGACTTCTCCAAGTTTATTTCTTAACTCAGTAAAAAAAGTGAATAGTAAAAATTAAATATGTGATTGCGGGGGAACCCACAGGGACATATTTAATTTTTACTATTAACTGTTTTTCTATTTACTGTTAGTCTAGCAAGGTTCAATTGATGGCAATAAATTCGTACTTTTTGGTGATGTTCCTCCTCCAAGATAGTTCAGCTTTACATTATTTCTGTCTAGCAAGTTTGCAAACATTTGATTTTGAAATACACGCATATGGAAACAATTGACCCTTGTGAATTGCTTGCAGCTTGATGATGAGTCCACAAAGTCGATAATGTCTTGTAGATCATTTGTGTATGTGAATTTTCTCCTGAGAAAAATACAAATATAGAAAAATCATTGCCGTCGGAGGCTGTTCCAGATTGGGGGCTTGTTGTTCTCAAAACAATAGAGAAGAATGGTTTAGTTAATCGATTGTTTTAAGTAACCATTGTTCTTGATATTGTTGGGGGGGGGCTACACTACTGGGGAATTTTTGCTGAAAATCATACCCATATTTAGAGAATTTACTGTCTTTAAACCCATCCATATCTGTGGCACATTTGAACCCATTCCCATATATTCCCATATAGTAAGGTGTACCCCTCTTGTGACACCCCCTCCCTCCTGGCACACAAATAGGGGAGTTTATTGCAAGTTCCCATGGTTGCATGTTTTAATAAAGCTCCTACGCAGTGGCTTTTCTTCTCTTAAAAGCTGGTAAATTATGCTCAAATTAATATAATTGCCCCTTGGGCTCTTAGTAAGTAAGTATGTATTGCCACTTTCAATTAAAAATTTACAATTCTGAAATGACTAAAGTTAAAAGTAAGAACATTTACAATTTTGCGATGAAAATAATACTAAAACTAATAAAAATAAAAATTCATAAAACATTTTTTTTTAAATTTCTATTTAGTATCTCTGCTAGAGTGGCAGGGATAGCACTATAAGATCGAAAGACATTGATCCAAAAATGGTCCCCATAGAGATATGTCATGAAAATAAAAGACAAACTTATATAAATGAAACATGTAATACATGGTCAAAATGCTGTTAGATAACTTTAGTGTTAAATGCATACATTTTCTTCTGGACTCTGAATTCAGCGAAATCCGTCAAATAAACCTTCAAAATTTGCCGAACAAACTTTGAGTTGATTAACCATCAAGACAATGTTAACATATATGTCTTCTGTTAAGGAGAAAAAAGACACTACCCCTCCCTTCCCTTTTGGGAACTAAAAACGCTGTGGACGAGTTTGTTGTTTTGGGATCACTTCTTGGTTTGTACGCAGAGTAAATGTCATAGAACAAATATTAATTATTATGAACAGTGGCGTCAGAATATAGAACAATACATGATTTATCTCAGAACAATAGAGAACAATAAAAGGCTTTTATGAGAAAATATCGTGTAAGAAACTTACCTGTAAGACTCAGGTTTGTCGAAATTATTGACATCTATCGTAGCCTCGGTGTCATGGCTGAAAAGTGCAGTGACAGTGTTACTGATTTTTCTGCATCCTACCTCTACTGACTTTTTCATGCTGAGATGCTTGACTTGGTAGAGGCGTTCTTTATTGAGATTCTTTGTCAAAGCTTCGGTGCATGAGGAGTAAACTTGTGGGACTGAATTTAAATTTCAGATGCAATTAACTTAGAAATTTAAAAAGCAAAATTGAGAAATAAAAAACAATTTGTGGGTTTTAGTAGTTCTAATTCAGTATCATAATAAAGGCCAGTAATGTAATACACTTTTTTTTATATGAAATCTTTTATAAGAAACACGCTGGTGAAACAACGAACATTGAAGAAACTTATAATAGTGAATGAAGAATTACTAAGAATATTTTGAAATTGTTAATGACGATTACACAATGCTTAATGATTTTAAAGGACTGGACATATGCTTCAATGATTTTATTATTAGATGATTGATTCAGTGAACATTTTTTATCCTGTACGATATATATACCCAGTGTTTGTAATGTTTTTGTTGAAAAAGGGAATGAATAGTAAAACGGAATTTTTTATATACAATTAAGAAACTTTTAAGAAACTTTTACTATTGAAAATTGGTCAAAAATGGTCCAAAATCAAGAAACTTTCACTAGTGGAGCCTTAGCCAGGTTCCTTAGAAAAAAGGGTAGTGGAAGCAGTATTTTTACTATGTTGCTCCGTGTTCTATTGTGAAGTCAGCAGTTATATTGTCTACACGCTTTGTGGCTATTGAATTGAACGGTTATAATAAATATAGACCAAATAAGGTTCTCCTCATTTCAATACAGATGCGAAGTCCGCAAACTTTTCCATTGTTTATCTTTATTTTTAAGCATAGGCGATACAATGTGCCACTTTTTTGGCACTCTCACTTCTGTGATGCTGCCTACGTCTCCGCATAGATAGCCTACGTAATAATAATAATAATAATAATAATAATAATAATAATAATAATAATAATAATAATAATAATACTAAGTCTCCATTTCGGAGCAGTTACTCCACTTAAAATGCAGTAGGGGAGTAACACAGGTTAAATTTTTTCGTAATATGACTGATTCAACAATTTTTCGTAATTTGTTAAGTTCTTTGGGGTTGCTTCTCATCAAATTATTCTTTTCTGGCATGTTTTCTGAGAGTCTAGGGCATCTCCAAATATGTTCAATGTATTCATCATGTACCCCAGACCTTCAGCACAGTGAAATTTTCTATTTTTCTTCGTTGTTTGCATTAATTATACCATGTTTTGTTTTATGCCAAATGGACCGTTTTTAATGAATCTACGTTTTGTCCCATTATTACTCATCATATCGCTTTCAATGTGAGATTTTATTAAATTTTTTATTTCCATTTTCCATTCGCTATTTGATAGTTTATTTATTTGCTTTTCTGATAATTCTATGTGGAATTGGTTTAAGTCTTCTCTTGATTCCATAATGCCAACAGTTTATCATGGTTAGTCTTTTTTGTTCTTTATATACTTGCTTTGTTAGTCTTGTCTCTTCCGTGTTTAGTATTTTATAATAATATACAAGTCTTTTCTCCTTTATTCTGTAGACCATGGGTTTTAGGCCGCACTCATATATCATTCCTTGATATGGAGTGGAAATTGGAAATTGGAAATTGACGATGGTTAAAGCATCCTTATGTATGTTTTCGAATTTTTTAAGTTGTTTTTTAGTAATGTTTGACCAGGTTTCACATCCATATAGAATTTTTGGTTTTAGTATAGTTTCAATCAATTTTATGCCAATTTCCATACTTTTTGCTTTAAATGGTGGTTGGTTTATTAAGAATTTTGTTTCATTAATTAATGCTTTAGCAGAATTTATTCTATTATTTCTGATTTTTTTAAATGATCCCTTGTTATCTTATCTCTTAAGTATTTATATGACTCGACTTGCCATATTTTTTTATTGTTTAATTTTAGATCTTCTTTCTTGTCACTTTGTTTCTTTGTTTTATTAAAGTTCATGATGAGACTTTCGCTTTTATCCAAGTTAAAATTTACCAATTTGTGTTTTTGAAAAACTTCAACTAGATCAATCATCCTTAGCATTTTCTCAGTAGAAATAGATGCATGCAAAATGTCATCTTGATATAATAGTGGAGGGATTATCATTTCTCCATAACATATGCCTAATTTTCTGTTTATTATTGGTTTCATTCCTTTATCAATGTGATTTGCAGATTTTAGAGGTGCCAATACGGTACCTTGTTTTAGATTTCTATCAATTTTAAATTCCTTAGTTACTCCACAGTGAGTGTCAATCTGTAAAAACCTTTCTTTATTATGTTCATATATACTTTGCAAGCATTTTCCTATAACTCCACTTTTAAAAAGGTCAATTAAACAAGATTTTGGAAGTAACTTGTCAAAAGCTTTTACTAAGTCCAGAAAAGTAAAAATGATATTACATTTTATGTATTTGTAGTAGTCATTTACTGTTTGCCATACAAATAGGTGGTCTAGGGTTGACCGACCTTTTCGTCCTCCAGCAGCAGCCTCTGAAAAGCTGTTTTCAACAATTTTTTATTGTCTATTTAGTATCATTTTTTCAAATATTTTACTAATGCTTATTGTCTGAAAGATTCCTCTCCAGTTTTTCAACATTCTGCCATTGCCCTTCTTTTTGTATAATGTTTTAACAATTTATTTCTTCCATTTGGTTGGTGTTTTTCCTTTTTTAAATGCTATGTTTATTACTTTTAATATCAATTTTTTGAATTTCTCTCCTGAGTTTATAAGTTTATAACTCATTACAAATGTTATCACACCCTGGGCAAATCGCTTATCTTGGGTCACGTGCAGCAGGTGCTTTTATCTCGAAAACAGCCACAAAGCGACTGGTGTATCTCAGGCTTTTCCGCAGCGTCTTTTTAATTTTTTTAAATTCTATTTTACCCGCATTAGATTTTACCCTTGATTGAAATTTTTACACTTATTACGCAATTACGCCATTAGACTTATTACGCAATTAGATTTATTACAGCAATTAGACTTGTCTCCTAATTGTACGCAACTTTTGTCAACTGAAAACTGCTGCCTTTAAAATACCTCACAATATTTTATTATTAAAAATCAACTTCGTGTAAACTAATTGAATTATTTGAATTAACTGAACAACATTCAACATTAAAAGCCAACTTTGAATGAAAGCTCTTTATGGCCGACCAAAAAGAATAATTTAAATAAAAAAACCATCACTCAAATAAAGGCAACTTTGAATGAAAACTAAGCAGGTGTTTACTGATATGTAGATGGTAAATATAAAACACTATATTTACTGTCAATAGACAACGGGATTTTTGCTAGGTAACGTTTTTTCTCCTTTAAAAATTTTTTCACGTTTTCTATGAAAAAGTTTTCAAAATTAAATTGTTAAATTAATGAAAAGCGAGAGCAGATTCTATGAAGCAAAAAGCTTTAATTGAATTGTGAAATCACGTGAAATTTAATTTAAAGGGCACACTAAATTTAGCCGCGTAATTATTGTTTCATATATTTTAGTGTTTTCATGGTGCGCTATTCAATGTTTGAAATCCAATTTTAAAATAATTTGAAACATTTGTATAACAATCATTTTGGTCACATAAAATTTTTATTAATTTAAATTTTAAATAAAACGTTTTATGTGGCGAAGTTGACAGCTGGAAAAACCTACCTTTGAGCTATAATTTTTAAAACGTTTGTATTTCTGGTTAAAAATATGGTTGCTGTGGTTGAAGCGTACTATTATTTCGCATGATAGTTCTAAAATGTGTAACAACATCAAACGATGCATATGAATTTGTTTGGAGATTATTTTGAATTGCATGATAGCATGCATCAGAGCCAGGTCGCTCTTAAAACCCCTAAATTTAACTACTGAGTTTAATTTAACTGTGAAATCTTGTGAAATTTAATTAAAGTGCACATTAAATTATAACTGAGCTAGAACTTCAATATTAAACATTATGACAAATACTTTGACTCTGCCTTATGCGGGATCGGTGTTACTTACTATTTCTCAGAAATTATCTGTCCTGTATAAGAACAATACCAAAAATATATTTGTCCCATTCAAAGGGCCTGGGGTCTGGGGTGTCCCATTCAAAGGTCAAAGGTCAGACGAAGCTAATTACTGTAATAATTTGATTAAGCCCCGGGGGTCTTATTCAAAATTTGACCTTTGATAGAGGGGCTTTTTCGAAAAGAGGGGCTTATTTATAATCAGTTTCCCTGAAGAGTATTATCTATTATGAATATTTTCAAAAACGTTATCTTATATGAAACTCAACATAGGTATGGTCGTACAAAAAAGAATTCTAGAAAGTTTGTAATCAATGTGTTGTCTTTTTACTGAATCTGACAGCATATCATAGGGAGGCTTACTCAATTTCTGTTTTGACAAAATAGGTGGGCTTATTCGAGAGGGGGGCTCATTCAGTATTATAAAACACTTCTTTGCTAGCCTGTGTTCCAGACCCCGATTCCTTTTAGGAATTGGGGTCCGGAACACAGGCTATTTTTTGCAAGAACTCAAAAGTCTAGTACCCAGGGTAGAACTCAAGCTCCTAGTATCTAGTATCAAAATTTTCTTAAATTTTCTATTGTTTTCTATTGCTAAGAGAAACAGTAGAGCAATAAAATATATTGAGAAAGCTAGAACCTCCGTAGTACTAAGTTTTTTATAAACGGGATTGTTATAAAAAAAAATAGGCGCAGTTAAGATTTAAAAAGTAGGGTCGAAGGCAACTCGAAGGCTCTTTTTTCGTTTGTCAATACTCAAGGCGGGATAGGATTATGATCATAAAAATATTCATAATCATAATCATAATAAAAATAATCATCATAATCATCATAATCATAATAATTAACATCATAATAATCATCATAATAATCTTCGTCATAATCATCATCATCATCATTACAATAACCATCATAATAAAATCATAATAGTAATAATCATCATAATAATTATCATAATCATATTCATAATTAAAGTATACAAAAACAATGGAAAGAAATACAACGAAAATCGTTTCCTCGTCCTTCGGAGGGGGCGTTAAAGTGTTAATGCAATGAAATTTCGATTGTTATTTCTGAGCAAGATCTGAAATATCGTTTTGAACTAATTATCATGCAAAAGTCGGATTCATCCGTGTTCCCTGCTGGAAACAAGTCATCTTGAGACTTTTGCAGGCCGGCACGTTAAATAAAATCACTCATCACTCACTCAATGAGTAACAGTTCTTCTTATTAGAGATTCACGCATTGCCAAAGGAATTAGAGGAATGAAAAGTTACCAAATTATATCTAGGCACAAACAAACGATCAACAGTACTCTCCCCTACTCTCATCAATGTATCATGCACAAAGCATCGACGTTTCAAAAGATGCTCCAAATGAAATACAGTATTGTTGAGAATTTTGACTCAGCTGGAAAGCGATTGAAAGAAAGAAAACCTGACATTAGGTTAACGGTTTCGTCAGTTTTTCTACAGGGGGTATGAAAGGAAAGAAAAACTTAAAAGTAGTTGAGGTGAACACTGCACTTAGGCGACTATGTCTTAAATATCGCATTCAAGAATCTAGATGAAGAGCAATCGCTTATTTGCAAAAACGTAATTCATCATATGTAAAACCTGGGTGAGTATTTTAGGGAGGAAGCACGTCTGAGCAATAATAAAAGCTCGTATCATCAGAATCTTGGATTTAAAAATGGAATGAAAATTGCATATTTGAATAAAAATGGTTTTCGTAGCCCCTTTCATGAGGTTCAGTTGCTCTTGAATAGCCTGTGGATTCATACAATGGCCTGAAATGATACCAAACTTTATCTTTTATACCCTAAGGAACATATTGTGGTGGCTGGTTACCAACAAAAACATCTGGATACGAATTGCAATGGAGGTGGTGTTTCTTCGTATTATATCTTCGGATCAAAAGAGCAGCCTGCAAGAGTGGCTTTTTCTGAAATTCACAATACATAACTACCTTGTAAACTTAGGCCAACTGTGTCTGTTGCTGTGTATTGCTTATAATTTCAAACTTAACGTGGTACAAACCAATGCTGCCACGCAAAATAATGTGTAAGCTTTGCTTAGCCACTGCTTGGAATTAGATTTTGGTAAAGATTTTCGCGAAGACTTTCGCCACAAAACGTCCGTGAACCAACAACTCAGGCTTAAAAAGTGGCTTTTTGCTGCCTTTATACTGAAATTATGCTTTAGGATGACAAGCATTGAGAATAAAATCGTTTTGTTGATCTAAAATGTTCGAAATATAATTTCTTTTTCTCTAAAAAACAAAACCGCGAAAGTTCACCCTACTGAGATCTATTGATTTGATTGAACCGCTAAAGTTAATTCCAAATATTTCGCGTTTTTTATAGACCACAAAAGTTCCTTCGCTTAAAGTAATTCAATCAGTTTATCATGGGCTTTATTGTGCCAGAAGGCATGTAAAGCGACCATGCATAGCGCCACGACCATGTAAAGCGACCATAAATAGCGCCACGTAAACAAACAAAGTGCTGCATATTTCTGAGTTTTACATGCATTTGGAAATACCGTAATAATTCGATTAAGCCCCCTTTCCTAAATAAGCCCCCCTTTCAAGTAATCCCCTCCCTCTTAAAGAGGATTTTTTAATAAACCCCCCTCTCGAATAATCCCTCCTATTTTGTCAAATCAGAAAGCAAATATGATGTTCTGTCAGATTTAGTAAGAAAGACAACATAGGGATTACAAACTTTCCAGAATTATTTTTGTACTACCATACCTATGCTTAGTTTCATATAAGATACCTTTTTAGGTAATATTCACGCTTTTTTTATAATGTTCTCAGGGAAGCTGACTTAATAAGCCCCCCTATCAAAGGCCAAGTTTTGAATAAGCCCCCCGGGTCATTTTATCTCGTTATTATCTTCGTTCTACTTTTCAATTGTTCTTCTCCCGCATGATTTTGTCTTACGTGCTTGTGCATGTGCTTCAGTTTTGCGGCAATTAAATCCCTTGTAATTCCAATTCTTGGAGGTCAAAGATAAGATATCAAGTGTCCCAAAAACATGATCCAATGTTTGCAAAGATGTTATGGAGGAAATTTAGTTGTGATAATCCACCACATAATCAACGAGCCATACCGGCTACGCCCAATGAAACCAAAAATAGAGGATTTATGCGAAAAACTAAATTTTGACTTTTGAGGAAGCCGTTAACGTTGGCTTCCCATTAGAATAGCTCAAGAATTACTTAGTACATTTTGCCAAACAAATTATCCAAATTTAAGTTGAACACTCTTACATGAATATCAAGCAAAAACAAAATTGTTAAAACTAAATCTCCTAGGCCACCAGGTATAAGTTAAGTGGGGTTAGCGGTCAGTGGTTACGGTAAGTCCATACGTGTTAACCAAGGTATGGCCCTTTTGCATGTTCAAGCGTTTGCCTTTTACGAAATTTCTTACGAAATGCCAGGGCTACTCTTTTACCAATTTACATTCATTTGCCAAAATTAAAAATAAATTATACCTCCATGTTTTAGTCCATTGGTCTGTTCATGTCCCCTTTTCTATTTTCTTTTTATTGTAGTCATCTTCTTCCCACTTCCTCTTATTCCCAACTTTTCTTTCGCTTTTTCGTTTTTTCAATCGTTCTTCTTTTCCTGAAAAGAATTTCATGCAACTAATTACATAGCCTACGCGTCAAACTTAGGGACAGTACAAAATTCATTTTACAACAGACCAAACAGTGCAAACCAAAAAATAAACCAAAATAAAGTGAAAGTCCCGTTGAAAATAAAATGATGCCCGTCAACTATGTTTTAAAAAGATGACTAGATCAATCATTTTTGACGAAATTTCATGTACTTGAATTCCGAATTCTCTGTTAAATCGACCATAAGAGCGGGAAAAGTCAATGCCCCGTCGAGACTGGGGCCAGAAAATGTAGTTGCCCTGTCTTTGAACGGTACAAAAAAGTTCCTGCTCCGTTGCATTCTCCACTGGTCCCGTTTTAAAATAAATTTTGCACTGTCCCATTTTGCACTGCCCTTATAGCTACCAATTACGTAACTGGTCTATCAGGCGTTTGGTGAGTCACTCCGAAAGAAATTTTGCGTACCACAGGTACCCCGCCCCTCAAATTTACATATTAAAAATCAAGGAAAAAAATAAGACTTGAGAAAAAAAAAAAGCAAAGAACACGACACTCTGTCTCAAATTAGAAATCAGACTGCACCTCAAACTGCCTTAAATACTGCGACTACTCCTTCTAAAAGCAGTCCATGACGAAACATTTTTCAAACAGAAATGAGTTTTCTGCAGATAATTTATTATTGCACATTTTCGCTGTTTTACCACTGCACATTCTTACTGTTTATCACTGCACAGTTTCATTTTATCACAGGTCAAATTGGCTATCACTGCACACTCAAATAAAGTATGCAGCATAACCTCTGTTCCGAGATTATATCTTTATTTAATATGGACACAATACCTTCAATAGAGAGTGGCAGGGGTTGCAGAAATGCTAAGCCACACTGGACTTGTGATAATATATCTTTCCAGTTTCGGATCTAGGAATTTTCGTCATTAAACAATGGAAAATAAGCATGGGCTAGGTGTAGCACATAATTTACCTTTGCTTTCTTCGACCTTTCTCTAGCCTGCGTGTAGACTTGCTTTAAGTCTGTCTCTTCAGTTAGTAAAACGAGTATATTGCAAAAACCTTCTGCGGAGGAGTATTCTGGAAAAATTGGGAAAAATTCCAAATCTTCCTCGCAAATTTTCCTCCGCAGAGGGCTTGCACGTTTTTGACACCCAACTGATATCTGATAATTACTGATAAAAGAGGTAGACTTGGAGCAAGTCTAGCCTGCGTGCAGACTTGACTTTTTACTGCAGAGAGGAGAATTGGGAGAAGTTCCCACGCAACACTTCTCTCCCCTCTCCTCCTCCGCGGTAAAAAGTAAAATAAAGTCTGCACGCAGCCTTTCTTCGGACAGTGACTGTACGACCGCAATGTTTTCCGGACTCTGGTCCTATGTAAATAAGCCAGCCCGTGCCATGAAAAGTTCACATCTGTATTTGCTAAGCCAGTCTTGTATTCATCTCCTACTTTGTCTTGTGTATTGTCAGTCTGTTCGATACAGTATGAGCATAGGGGAAAAATGTTTAGACCGCTGACCATGAGGCATTTTGCGTCTGCAATGCTCGAAATTTTGCGATGGCGGGAAGCAAAAGCCTAGGGAGAGAGGTCAAGATACTTGACC
>JAYJMH010054036.1:0-13156 GCA_036873815.1 Phacellophora camtschatica | reverse complement strand
GCCATTCAGATAACTGGTTTGATAATTAGACAACCAGCTCCCGAATGTCAGGGTCATAATAAACGCAACTTATTCGATAAATCTAATAATAATGACTTGGTGAATTGAGGAAGGTTTTCAAATATGAGATTTACAGCCGGAGGAAGGTTTGACTTTTTTCTGGACTCTGCATTAAATGTATAAAAGTCATTAATGATATCTTCCATGTTAACAAAGACTATCTGGGTATTTTTAATAAATCAGTTAGGGACCGATCATAAAATATGGTGAAGGAGGATCAAGACCCGCTAATATATGCAAAATAAAAGAAAGACCCCCTAGTCAGCAACAGTTCTTTTGAAGCTAAACATTTTTACAGACATTATTACAGACAAAATTAGTTATTAGACATAACAGGCTTCTAAAAATTGCCCCCAATTTCCAAAAGGCCCCTGCCCTCGAAATTTCTCCTTAATCCCTCTTGCCCCAACTTTCATGACCGGTCCTTTGCATCGTAACTTAGGAACATATAACAACGAAGATATAACAACGAAGCAAGTGTGAAATTGCAATCAAATATAAATAGAGTCTTATTTTTTACGAATAAAATCAAATAAATATACTGGGTGACTCAAAAAAAATTTTCGAATTTCAAAAATTTGTTTCTCTGCTTACGTGAGAATAACCAAGTTGATTTTAGAAGCTGTCATTATTTTGGTAACTTTGGCGAATGATGACGCAATTTCGATTTCAAAAACCTAATTATGACTATACTTTTCAGAACCTTTGTAATTTAAATCTAAAAAATCTTTTAATGCATTTAATGCAACGAATTATATTTTTGCATCATATTTATAACATTTCTAACGATATGAAGTGATGGCAACTTGAAATAACGTGATTTATTTATTTATTCATCGTAACAACTTATATCATGCATCCAAACCAGGTCGCATTAAAACCGGAAAATTTATATTGTTCTAAATGTGCTGATGAAATATTTGAGGTTGCTGCAATTAATTCAGCCTTTTTTGTACATGGCAACGCAAAAATGAGCTTGATTGGTAACACACTCTAATTTTGGTGATTTTTCAAACGTCGGAACATTTTTTGGGTCACCGGAATAATCATCCATTGTTGGTTATATATCATGACATAACACACGCTCCTTCAAAGCATCTTCTCCTGCGCAGCATTAAAAGTTTTCTTCGTAAAAATAATCAAATGACCACAGAAACAAGAGATGTGGCTAATTTTTCGAGCCATCAGGATGAGTGAATATAAATATTAAAAAAACGCTTAAACATCGCTGTAAAAACAAAAAATGAACTTAAATCTCTCGAGATGATTGTCTTCATTGTCAATTGTCCGCATTAAAATGCCGAAATAAGTGACGTAGTAATACCGCAAATCACTTTCTCCATTGGGAGAAACTTTAAAGATAAGCTGCTGGCATGAACAACCAAATGCACAATTCCTAATTAGCAGCAACTGATACAGTAAGAGCCCGCCCTTAAGCAACCGGTTTTTGAAAATCAGCCGAGATAGTTGGGTGATGTGTGCCGCCAATAATGTGATAGACAATTCATAGAAATACTCCTCTATTATCTGAAATGATTTATATAATTTATTAGGGCTTTTAATCAATTTTTAAAATAATTTTTAAAGTTTGCCAAAAAATCAGCCCGTGGTTTCTTTTTATAAAGACTGGAAGGACCTCCATGTTAATTCCAGATTTCACGTTGTTAATATTGAATGGAGTCTTCGCAGGCTGAATAAATTCTGAAGAAAGTCTTAGGGGAGTATGCTTGCTGAATCAAATCTTTCAAATATAACAATAAAAGATGGACAATAAAACAGTGGTTCAATACAAAAAAGTACAGCTGTGTGTTACAGATTTGCTCAAGCAAACTAAATGTTACGAAATATTTTATGGTTCGCATTGAAATGAGAATATTAGAAACAGCTGAGTGATTTCGCAAAAACAAATTGACAATGTACAATTTGATGTCAATATCACGAAACTATGAGAATTTCAGAAAAATGTTTGAAATTACGTAAGTTGGTTGGTCTCCCTGTATTTTGATTGCCAAAATATATTTGCTTGCTATGCCAACGTGCCAACAAAAACTGTGTCGTAAAAACGACAGTTGTTCACAGATAGGCGGTGGTAAGGTTTGCAAGTCTCATGTGGCAAAACAATTGCCGCAAAACGCCTTGAATACCAAGTCATTTGCGAACACTCTTTGGTCACCATTCTCCTGCATAATTAAACTTTTTTTGCAAATTCAGTGCGTTTTGAAAATCCTATTAACCAAAATATTCGAGGATAAGGAAACCTGAATCCTCTTGTGGAATGAAACAGCTGATTTTGACTTTTCTTGAAAGATGTTGCAGTATTAATACTGTCTGTGGGTTGAAAAGATTTATCAAATGCTAATAAATGTTCAGTGTTTGGGAAAACACAAATTGCCTAATTGAGAAAAGAATAGACAAGTTTTACAACGTTACAATATTTATACTGTGGGATGAAAAGATTTATCAAATGGTAATGAATTTTTAGTGTTTGGGAAAACACAAATTGCCAAATTTAAGGTCTACAACAATACAATATTGATACTGTGAGTTCAAAATTCATCAAATGCTAACAAACGTTGGCTGCTGAGAAAAGACAAGTGGGGAGGAAAGTTATTGAATTGAGAAAAGAATGGAAAAGTTATAAAACTGAAAACGAAAGCATATGGTTGAAGCACTGGTCGGAGGTAACAAAGTTTAATGATCACATAAAGCAAATAGTATTACAAGTTAAATGGACCTGTTAAATTAAATATCGTTCATTAACATTCTTGATCAGAAGTGGTTTTTTCAAAGCATGACCAACATGGAAGTTTGAAGATTCGGATACCAGAAGATATTACGGAACTGTTATTGTAACTCAACGTTGATCGAATGAAAAAGTAGAATGAAACAATGGTTAAATTACGAGAGTAATGAAAGAAAATAAACAAGAAAGATAACATTAATTCTGATGGCTTTTTATCCTCAACCACAAAGGCATTTGCAAAACTCAGCTATGCTTGATGCGCTTATTCTTACATAAAAACTGAACAATGCAATGTTTATAGCTTTTTGAAAAATAAAAATAATCTAACATTGCATTTATTGTGCGTAAGAAAGTGAAAGGATTTAAAGTTACTTTATTTTAAGAACGGCCAAAGTGACTGCAGTGCTAGGAATTTGTATTTTCAACGATTCGAAGTTTGGTGAAAGGCCTGTAAACTACGAAGAAGCGTTCTCCTACATCGCTATGACATGTGCAAAGCAGAAAATTCTGGTGACATCTTTTCCAGAAAAATGTTATCCGCACAAACAAAAAGTCAAAAATCAAACGTCCATAGACCAAATGAGGTTAGACGAAAAACATAACAAAATGGGGGTAAAAGGAGAACATCACGAAAATGACAAGGCTCAAAATAGTTTGGATAACAAGGATTTGAAAACAAACATGCATGGAGAAAAAGTTATATGTGATGACCTGAGTACGACAAGAAACGTTGCTACGAAAATAATAACAAAGAAGAACGAAAAAGATAGACACATAAAAGAAATTTTAGATGAAAACGAAAACTATATCTTTGAAGAAGAAGATTATGATACTGATTTAGAAGAGGAATGTGAATCAAATTTGAGTTTTGTTGACGAACAAAAAGAAAGATACATCACAATGTGTAGAAGATTAAGCATCCCACCAGTTTCGATTGTGCTGAATAGTTTGACAACATCATCGTTAAATCTATCCCATCAGGGTTTAGGCCCCAACGGGACACGAGCAATTTACACTGCACTGAAGTCAAACACGAGCGTTTCAAAATTGGACTTACGTGACAATAATTTAGGAGAAGAAGGAACTAGGACCGTTGCACGTCTTTTACGAGATAGCTTATACGTCACAATACTTGACTTATCAGGGAACGATCTCAGCAACGCAGGTCTAGAAGAATTGCTCACTGCTCTGAGAAACAGCCAATTAATAAAGCATCTGAAACTGACCCAAACTGGTTTAAGGGACAGACATGCAGCCATGGTGTCTGCAATGGTACAAGAGAATAAAAGCATGGAAACACTGGTACTGAGCCACAATGAATTCAGTGCCACTGGAGGTGTCCTGCTAGGCCAAGCGTTGGGTATAAATAGCAAAATAAAGAGCCTCGATTTGAGCTGGAATCACCTCAGAAATGAAGGTGGAGTCGCAATTGGTAACGCCTTAAAGATTAACACAGCAATATCTCGCCTCTGTTTGGCGTGGAATGGTTTTTCTGATAACGGGGCCGAGGCTGTTGCAAAGGCACTGACGAGTAATGACGTAATTGAAGAACTTGACATGAGCTATAACAGAATAAGCGACAAAGGGGGCGTGGCACTTGCACATATGCTCAAGGTAATTTTACGATTTGTGTCATACACTTTCACCCCCGGATTTAACTGGTAAATCCTGTCTGGTTTTAATTTCGAAGGGGGTATATGCAGGAAGACAAATTTTACACAAGAATTAATGAAACGACTGAGCTAAATAGAAAATTCAGCCTGTTTTGCCCCCCCCCCTGCTTACCACTATAATCAGGTTACAAGAAAATCTTCACAACAAATATAAAACAAATCAAGATATATAGCTGCTTTGCAAAACAAAAGCATAGACTTGTTCGTAAATTACTTGTTCGTAAATTTTTACAGTCCAATTTTACATTAGCTATGTGAGATGCTGCTGTAAATCCCAAATAAGAAATATAATCTTTAATACAATACCATTAAGGATAATGAATAACAGCAAATTAGATAATTTTCTCTCTTCCTGAAAATGATGTGGCTCTTTTTATGTGTTTTTTAGACCTTGAATTAGTAACGAAATAAAGAATGGCCGATTTGAAAATTGTTCTGGTTGTATTATTGGCATGAATTTTATGCCTTATTCTTTTTGCACCGGCATTGTGTATTCTAAGTCAATTGTTTCACGTATTTTAGTTTTTATTGCAGTCGAAAAATAAGATTGTAATTGAAGATTGTAAAAATAAAACTCTTAGAACGGCATAATTTGCGAGATGGAAAGTTTGCACAGCGAGCCACCAAATGTTTTAGATGTAAATATATGTCAACAAATAAATTGACTTTATGATACGATTGCAGGTAAATCGCTGGCTGAGGATATTGAAGCTTAACTGGAACGCCATAAAGAGTGAAAGTGTTTCTTCAATAATTGAAGGAATAAGAAGAAATGAGCAATGTCAATTAAAAGAAATATATTTAAATGGAGCAACAATAACTCGCGCATGCAAAACAGAATTGGACGACTTACTTGTTAAAAACAGTTGCCTAAAAATTCAAATCGGAGGTGTGACGAACAGTGCAACCGCGGAAACAAGCGTAAACAAAATACGACGAGAAATTGTCCAGATTATATTGGCCTATCTCGCGAAAAATCGTTTGCGCATGCTCGACTTGTTCAACCAATGGGATAAAGACAAAAGCCTGACACTGACAAGGAATGAGTTTCGGAAAGGAATAAAGGATGGCAAGATCCCAATCACGGAGTTGCAAATGTGTTTGATGTTGGAATGGCTTGACCAAGATGGAAATGACGAAATCGAATACAATGAATTTGTAGCAATAACTGCAGTAGAATAGATCTCAAACAGCCCCCATATCTTATTAGAAGCATCAAGGAGAAAGTTTGTAAAACAAAAGATTACGGTATCAAACATGAAAATACGATTTAAGATTTAAAAGAATAGATTTCACACTTTCGAAAGCAGTCAATACGATTTGAGATATGAAAGAATAGATTTCACACTTCTGAGTGCACTCAATCAAATAAAAACTATAAAGACTATGCCTAAGCTTCATGATTTCATTTATAATGAATAAAATTTTTATTTTACTTTTATTATGAAGTTTATTATGATTATAACAAAGACCATAACTTATGTTTCATGGTTTATTATGATTAACTTTGTGTTGCGTTGAAGTTGGGTTGAAGATGAAAAATCTGTTATTTACAGTGAGAAATCGCATTGTCATGTTCAAAACTGAGCCATTTGTTTTACAAAATTATCTCTCGTCAATAGAAACTTTTTATGAACCACTGTAAAATATAAACTGTGCAGGGAACTTAAGGAACTAAACTTTGTTTTATTTCCATTTCATAATATGTTGTTCATAGCGCTTTTAATGGTTGCGTGGAAAAAAATCTTCGCTTGCACGCCGTAGGTCGCCATAGGTTTTTAAATCATTGCTCAACTAGAAATAAATGATAAAACTTCTCATGTTGCAAGGAGTAATAAATTGATGGGATTTATCATTTGCAAAAATATTATGAAAATGAGGAGAACTGTTATTTAACACGTTCGAAAAACAACAAGGAGGCAGTGGTATTAATAGGACTCTTGACTGGCCCCCAAGGGACACTGTTAATCCTTAGTAGAGATAGACCATCTGTAGAATATCAGCCAGGGACCTCCTTCGCTCAGCAGGGCCTAAAGGGAAACGAGCTGCTCACACCCGATGGCAGTTAACTGTTGGTTAGGGTTCAGTTGTTGTTGTTATTATGCGCCTTCGTCGCAAATAAACCACACCGTTGATACACATTCGCTCAGCATTATTAAGTGTATTGTGAGTACGAATATTCAACTTGTAAAATAGGTGGTTAACTGTAAATCGCTTTGTGCGTTAGAATAGCCATCGATGTTTCGAAATAATAAGGGAAATTGCAGGTAATGAATTGGGTCTCTTTAATAAGTACAGTGCTGTTTAGAACAATAAATGGGCTATATCGACAGATATTGCCAATTAAATTGTTACAACAAACCAAACACAATGGCCCAAGGGGCAGATCGAATTGGGGGGCGTGACCAAGGAAAAATTGAGCTTACCAAAAAATATAGTAGTTACTAAAAACGCAAATCAAAAAACATAATAGTATGGTGCGTGTTAGGATGCAATTTTTCTGCACATAACGTCTTTTTATTAACATTTCTAAGTTATTTCTTACTATTTTACAACAAAAAATGAGATTTTAAAAGTTTTAGTGCCAAAATAATATTTTTTGATAAAAACATTTTCAGACCCAAAAATGCACTATCGAATCGAAATCCCAGACCCAAAAGATAGGAAATGCTCAAGTCATGTGGTACTGCCCAGCGGACACAATGCAATTGTTAGTATTATGTGTGTGTTTGTGTGAGAATGTCATCAAACATTTAGTTGGATCAAATAGCAAATTCTCCTTACGCTCCATATTTAACATGCCGAATATGAAATATGGAATTAGCATTTGCTTCATTGTAATAGAAGTATTGGAGAAAATTCAATTTGATCAGTTTCAAGAGTGAATGTGAATACAAAATGTTACCTGTGTATTGCTTTCTTTAGATGAATCACTGCTGCTCTTGTCTGCAATATATTTAATTTTAATTTTAAAAGTTCTAGAGACGCTTACTCTCATTCATTGTCAATTAACAGATTTTAGTTTTTCATTAAAAAGCAAGCCTTCAGTACCGTCGGATTCATGGAGCTGCCAAATAACTTAAGAACAATGGTGGTCACCTTTGCTCTCTATTGTTCTGAGAAGACAGGTTTGGTAACAGATTATCACTCAAATATGTCAAAATTATTTTTTAAACATTCCCCTATAGTCAACTAGAAAGTAGAAATCTGGTTTTCTGATATAATCTTTTGAGAAGTGAGGTAGTAAATATGGTTACAGGTTATCACTCAAATATGTCAAAATTATGTTTTAAACATTCCCCTATAGTCAACTTGAAAGTAGAAATCTGGTTTTCTGATATAATCTTCTGAGAAGTGAGATCGTAACATCTAAGATAAAATTTGCCTCCCATTCAAAACCAGAGGTTTTACTTTTGACCTACGCTCTTAAAGGATCGTGTTGTAGCATTTTCTGAATCACGGCGGTGTTCCAAACAACATACATTGTTTTTGAAAACATTTCTGAACAAAAATTCAAACAAGAATCTTGAAAACAAGTTGTCCATGACTAAATTTTTTGAAAACTAACATTGCTGTTTCGTTTTTAGTAGATTTTTGGAAAAAATGCTGAAAAAAGAGGAAGCATTTCATAGTGGCTGTATCCATAAATAAGCATTTAATTTTCAGTTTTCTGATTTTTTTTCCTTCCAAGCACCATTAAATTCATTCCGTGAAACGCTACGGTTTAAGATATCCAAAGACGCAGTTTAGACGAAAATCTAGACCTCTGGTTTTGGGTTGGGAAAAACGTTTGAACTTTCAGGATCAACATCTTGGCTCGCAATGCACAAATAATAACAAACTGCGTATCAATGTTTAAGTTGATTACCGAAAATTATTTTTAAAATGTTTCGAATAAATTTGAGTTAAACTAGCAGCGCTAGCCTTGATCAAAGCTGCTACCTTTTTTTGGGACACACGGTTTTAAAAAACTTTTTCCAAAATCAGTTCTTGAGTTTCGTTTTGCCTCCAAGTTGTTTCTGCATCGAAATACCCTTAGCATGAATAGCATTTTGTCTGTTTATAAACTCTATAGATTTAATGCTTAATATTATGGTAATTAAAAATTAAAATTTTTTAAATTAAAACACCTACCAGTTTGTGCAAGAGTTGACAATTGTGAAGATTGCTTAATCAGTGATACTCGATAAAAATAGTTCCTCCAAAATTTGTCTTCTTTCACCCTAAAAAATGTAACAAGCGAAAAATCAGTATGCTTTAGAATGCCAACTCGAGAACGCCAACTCGAGACCACTCATCAGCAAATCACTCTTCCCTACACTTTCCAATCACGCATTGAGGTCCTCAAATATACAGTAGAACAAACTGTTGAATCAAACATTTGCCGCATTTAAAAAATTTACGCTTCAATTTAAAATAGTTTTTTAATGTGCATGCGTAAATTATTTGGATTGTGCAACCACATGGAAGAATTTTTCTCATTGCAACGGGGGAAACTTTGTAAAACAATCGATTGTGGTTATAAACATGACAATGCAATTTGTCACTGCAAAGAATGGATTTCAGCACCTTTAACGCAGCCAAGCAAATCATAATATTAAACGGAATCATGAAATTTAGCTCTCATTATTTACTTTGACTTGATTGAGTGCACTCAGAGTGTGAAATTCATTCTTTCAACTCGCAAATAACGTTGTCACGTTTGAAGCCGCAATCTTTTGTTTATAAAATTTTCCTGTTTCTCGTTGTAAGGTAGCTTCAAATCCACCAAAGGCCCCTTGTATAAATGTTTTCCCAATTTGTTTTTCAATTTTCGAAAATTTGCTTGCTATAAATGTTGTCAAATAGTTTATTTATTATATATACATCATAAATAGTTTCAAGATTCTAATTTCTAATATCCAACTAGTGTTTGATGAAAATTCTCCCAAAAATTATCAGTTAAAAAACTCACTTCTTGGGCACAAGTTTAAATCTCATATCTTGCAGTTTACTGTCTTCGTCAAGTATGGTTAAAGCAACAGGCATCATTGAATCAAGGTCAAAATGAAAATCAACACCACTTGGTGGGTCTCTGAGAAAATTTCTTTCATCCTAAAAAAATGTTATGATTGATATAATATTCAGTGAGAACAGTGATTACGTTGAGGATGTAAAAAAACAGTGCTGACATCGTTGAGACCGCCGGTTCTGAAGGGTGCGGGTCTGCATAGTCGTGCAGTGTGCCACCTTGAGTGTCCTGGTTGTTCAGCAAGTTATGTCAGATAGCCTCACATCACCTAGGTCATGCGTCGGGACTCTCAGATGGGTTTCTATAGCGAAATTCAAAGCATGGGGCGCTACTCCACATGCAGAATTTATTTTATCAAGGTTTTCTCCTCTGGATCGACCGTATTCTGCTCAGTTATCTTCTGACAACTTTACCAGGATCACCGTGATGAGGGTGTGGCTCTTCGCCATGCACGAACGGTCACCCATCATAGATAGACTATATTTTGCACTTCACATGATGCTGGGGGTGTATAAATACCAGTATAGGAGGCCACAGAAGGCCATCTAAGAAAGGTATTACTCCTATATTTAATCCCTTAACTCAGGGAGGGGCAGTAGCATCTAACTCGGTTAGGGGGGGGGCATGTCCAAGGAAATCTTGAGCTAACCCAAAAATATAATGGAACAAAAACCAAACCCAAAAATATAACAGTACGGCGCATGTTTATGATGCAATTTAGCTGCATGTAACATCTTTTTATCAACATTTCTATGCTATTTCCTAACATTTTCCCAAAAATATAAGAATTTAAATTTTTAGAGCCAAAATAATAATTAAGAAACATTTTAAAACCCAAAAATATATTATTGATAATCGAAATCCTAGATCCAAAAATATAGGACACGCCCCCTATTCAAGCCAAATGGTACTACCCCTCTTGGGCCCCTTAACCCAACAGACAAACGTTTCAATATTTGTAACATCTTGTATAACATTTTATTTTTAGATTTTTAGAGCGGCCCAGGCATATTAACTTCTGCTTTCCTTGGCTAGCACAGAAATATTGTTTTGTAATATGTATTTTAGATGGTATTTTCATGAAAAAAAGTTTAACAACCCGTGGGGCTCACTTTAAGAGTTGCATGGGTACACAAATTGAGATAGAAGACTACTAGGAGTAGTGCCACTTCATATTGTTAGAAAGGTTAGAAGTATGATGCAAAAAAATCATTTACTTTAATTTTAAATTACAAAGATTTTGAAAAGTATGGCTCAAAATTAGGTTTTTCAAGTCAAAATTATGTCGCCATTCGTCAAAGTTACAAAAATGATGGCAGTGTCTAAAATTTACTCGGTCGCTCTCACATTAGCAGAAAAACAAATTTTTGAGATTCATAACAAAATCAAATTTTGGTGATCTTTCAAACATCGGAATGTTTTTGGGTCACCCAGGATATATGTGGTTTCTTCTAACAAATAAAAAAAACACACCACATAATATGCTAAAGTGTTTTGTTGAAAAATTTAAATCATTTACAGTTGACAATGCAACAATCTGTGTCTTCATTTCTTCTTCTTCGTTATAGCCTACCCATGGAGGAACTGGATCTTCTGTGTATAACCAAAAGAAACATTTATAACAAATTGTTATGATTAGATACATAAATGAATTACATAGTGTTCAGTGTATGATAAAATAAGGTACAGAATTCTCTCATACCCTTCATATATTTAAGCCTTCTATTTTAACCTTTACAAATTATATAATTCATTTCCTTTTACCAAGCTCTCCTTCCTCCTTAGTCTAACAGAGGGGCAGGCAGAAAATAATATTGGAGGGGGTGTGATATTACTTTGGCTATGAATAATATTTCGAGGAGCAATTGCTGAAGGCATATATTACCTAAAAATAAATTTAAAGAAAAACACAAGTTTTGCCTCAGAATTGAAACTAATCATTGAAAGATGCTAAGACACAATTATAGATTAATTTCATTGTTACATGCATACTGGACTCACAAAAAACTTTGAAAAAGACAATGAATAACCTTTAAAACATTAAGGCAAGAAAATTTTGAAGGAAGTAAACTAGGGCTAATTCAAGGGGAGGGTTTTATCAAGGGTGTTCAATTTGAGGACTTATGATAATTAATCTTTAATTGTTTTTTAAACCATAATCCACAAAGATATTTTGAAATAACTTTTAATTCATTCAAATAGTAGGTCTGCAATAATAAAAAAAGTTGTCAGTTATAGTTTTTACCTGTCCGTTTAGAATGCTTCTCTTTGACAAACTTGTCATTTTCTCTTTGAAACTCACCAATTATTGTCTGTAAAAAAGAAAACTAAATGGTATCATGTAGTCTATTTTTATAGAACCAAATGCACAACACTGTGACTTTTGAAGCTCCCTGAAAAATAAAGTCAGAATTAAACTCTTTGTAAATTTATTTTAAAAATTTTAAAAATAGATCTACAAAACTAACCTTATCAATTCTTTCATCAACTGTCTCTTTCAGTTTATGTGCTGTCTTTGAAGCTGCACTTGCAAATGTGCTTAAAAATCCTGAAAGTAATGTGCAAAAATTGTGTAAATTTGCAGTAATAATAATCACAGTAAAAAAGTCAACTACACATATGTTAAAACAATTTAATACAAGTAGATTATATATACTGTATGTCATGAAAATACTTAAGTTCCATGAATAATTTGAACTGTGCTCAAATATATTTGGTGCTTGTTTGAAATTCAGGTGCACAATCTGATCCCAACACTTAGAACTGAAGATTTTCACCATGGAAAAGAAATTTTCTTGGTGTATTGCTATTGGCACAAGCATTTAATGAAAACAATAGAAATTAAGTTAAAACAAACAAATCAATTGTTTTTCTGGCGTAAAAAGGCTGTTACTGGCATGGTCTTCAGAGTGGAGTTTACATGGAATGCACCCTGGCAAATCTGGTGAAAATCTTTGAATCTGGCAAATTGTTCCTTGCTGTGATGTTAAAATTTTTTATCAGGATTGATTTGAAAAATACCCAAGTTGCTAGGCCTAGTAGTAAAGCTCTCACAAAAATTTGATTGTCTATTTGCACAGAAGAATAGATTCAAAATATCAACAATTAAATTCTGCGTGGCAAAAAAATAAAAACATGATAGCTCAAAGCTATCATCTTTAGTAGTTGTTGTTGCATGTTTTGTGACAGTCCAAGCCATAATGTTTGCTGAATTTATTTTAGAGAATTGAAGTAATTAAATGCATGAACAAAATAGTTGTTCACAAGACCTAAAGCTCCTGATACACCACGATAAGAAATAGGAGTTTGACCGGGTGTTGTGGTCTCATCATCTTCCAGTTGAGTTTTTTTTGCCGAAGCGCCACCGCCTTTATTGTCACCCTCTGGACTTTGTTCTAGGCTCTCAGGCTTGACATTTAATATCTCTTCATCTTCAGATTTTGTTACTTGTTGCTTTTCATCTGACTTTACTCCAAACCAATTAAACATTTCGAGTTATTATTGCAGACTTCAATCACATTCATAAACCAGCAGTGTTTTGTTGACGTCACAACAAAGATTTTTCCCTCCCAAAGCCGCTGCACAGGAAAAGTCACGTGAGACACTAATGCATTGCAAATGTTTGTTTTCAAAAAATCAAAAATTAAATCAATTTCAAAATTGTGCATT
>JAYJMH010054025.1:0-13159 GCA_036873815.1 Phacellophora camtschatica | reverse complement strand
CTAAACAGGCAAATCCTATGCAACTTTTATTTTGCAGGGGGTAGGACATGGAAACCAACTTAATTTGTTAGATAAACATACGTTGAAATATCTTAAATTAATGCACAGTAACCCAAACTTCATAAATTTTAGTTTAACTCTTTCACCCCGGGAAGGGTCATATGTCCCATTGATAAACAATGTAAACTATTATATTTTCAGGAGGTAAATACGAACAGAGCTTCATATTTTAGGTAAGTTTATCGTTTGAATTAAGTTGGTTTGTGTGCGCTACCCCCTGCAAAATAAAACTTATAATAGGAGTTGCATGCTTAACAGAAATAAATCCGGGTGTGACAGGGTTAATTTGTAACAAAATAAATGTTGATAAATTTAAATATAATTTATAATAAAGAAACAAAATCAGGTAAAACATTAAAAGGAGCAAATACATACACGTGTCATAGACATGCTCTTTATCTTTTCAGTTGAATTGGCATTGCCTTTCCTTTTAAATTCCAATCTACAAAAAGTTCATCACAAGTTGAAAGTTACGTTCACCCTTAACTCTTTGAAGAATTATTTTCATTTTTGCTGAAGGTTATGATTTTTCGACATTAAAGCACAAAAGCTTCGGTTATTATGATTAGCTTGGCTGCTTCGATGGCGTAAAAATCTATTCTTTACAGTGGCAAATCGCATTGTTTTACAAAATTATCTCAACCGAACCTCTTGTTTACAGAATTCCCCCTCATTCTTCACAAGAGCATGAGAGAACTAATTGTACACAAAGCAACTAGGAAAGATATTGTAACAATAATGGAATCGACACGCCAATTTCAAAGCGATTAGCCATCGAAGACAAAGTGAATTCTCTCAAACAGAAAATCAAAACAAATAAAGCAATGCAATGGCAGTTGAATAAAAATCATGTGCGTGTGACAAATACGAAAATGTACTGCCATTTAAATTTTATAAAAATCTTAAAACAAAAAGTATACAATACAACAAAAAGGTTTATAAAAATTGTGAGTGAATATCATAAAAAAAAATCAAAATTAGCAAATAACCTGTTTGGATGCGTCGCAGGCAGTCTGAATTTGAATGATATGTAGTTAATCTCGTCTATCTGTTAGGAAACAACAATTACTGTTTATTTCTTAGTGCAGACATGACAGCCTTTATTTCTCAACAATCAGCAAGGACAGATTTTGTAAAAACAAAAGATTAAAGTTATAGTGCGATTTGTTATTTGAAATGTTAGATTTCGCACCTGCGAGTGCACCAATCAAACCAAATCAAAATAAATATAGAAAGCAAAACGTTCCATACTGTGGTTTGCTTGGCTTTGTTGAAAGGTGATAAATATATTCCAAAGAGTAATAAATCGCATTGTTATTGTTCAGTACTGATTTTTGTTTTTACAAAGTATGCACCGCTTTTGCAGTTAAAAACTATGTTGAATTTGAGTTTTAGTATGTGAAAATGATCATATCGAGATAAACAAATTGTGGGCATGGACTAGGCACTGAAGAACAGGAATTGTATAGGATCCCTACCTACAGAATTAAAGTATATATACTGTATATATATATATTCTAAACAAAAATGCTAAAAGTAAAAATAATCGAGACCTTAAATTGACTAAACAGAAAATCTATTTCCTTTTGCAAACGCCCTGTGTTAATTTATTTATTTGGCATCATAAGTTAGAAAACTAAAAACAGTCTTTAGTTTATGACGATGCAAGGAAATCGTGCATGGGCGTAGGCTTGCACGTGCAAATAGAAGAGGAGCCGAAAATAAGTACAATAACGAGGCTCTGGAAGCTTACACGTCGATAGTTGCTTTGTCGAGTAAGACCCACCCTCCCCAAGACAGTTCACAAACATTATCCTCGCGAGCCCAGCTTGGCCTATTTGCTGTCTGCACGGTGTGCTTACGTCTGCTCACAAACAATTAGACTGACCGATACTATACTGTCATCAGAGACTTTTAAAATAGAACTGTATTAACAGTAGACAAATAAATATAGTTATTTGCATTTGAATGAAATGAATTAGAAAATAACATATAGATATAAAAAGGTTTAGCACATACCAATTACATTAGTACATTAAACTAACATTGGACAATATCCCTGACTTTACTGACCTGCCCGTGTGAGAATGATGTGAGTTCATATGCTTGGTAGCTTCTCCTGATGTAGACCTAATTGAAAAACTAAATTCATAACACCGTAATATTTTTATTTCAAACATATATCATTCAAAATATTCATGATATGCATATTGACGTCACAAATCGCTCGTCGCCATGTTGAGTGTCAATTTTGAGGTAAAAACGAAAAAAGTTAATTGTTATCTTGATGCAATGCTAAATTCAAAACTCTTTCCGAACTGGATGTGTACACTCCTGTATCAAAAACCAGAAAAAGAAAGTAACGTATCTTACCTCAAGAGAGGCCATTCTGATTAACTCATTCCGATGGAAAAAGAAACTGGGCAGTACATCAAATACAGCTGTTTCTGATAGAATAATATTCTGAAAATAAAACAATTCGAATTAAGTAACTTTTTGGAAAATCAGTCTTTTGATTGTACACACGATGAATAAATTTCAGAACTTTAAATTTGTGTAGGTCTTTTAATTTTGAGAATATTTGATTCTTTTTAGCAAACTTGTGGAGAATCCTCGATCTTTGAACAGTAAGATTTTAAGCATTATTTTTTGTAATGTTTGGAAAGTTTTGATATTTTTTAAACGAAACTCCATCAGCTTCCAAGCGTTAGCTAATTGTTCAATACACTAAGGAGTTCCATACAGAACTAACAAGTATTACGTTGAAATAAAATATTTAAGTTTATATAGAACGGTTATTTAGTTTGCCATTAGAGAATCGAATCATTTCATTTTCATCTTTACCAAAGAAGAAGATGCTTGGGTCATCAGCAAAAAGTCTAGGTGGAGCACTGGTTGCATTCATCACCATGTCCTTGACGAAAATAATAAAAATAACTGGCCCATTGAGATATTTGCTAGAGCTTGAAGTCAATTCTGGAAATTATTACGTGTCCAAACCACTTTTTACTCATATACCTAATTATTACACAAAACCAGTAAAAACAAGCATATGCACAATTCAAAGAATTATCTACCTGAAGGTTTTCTGGATTGAATAACATCTCATACATGTCGATAGCAGATAAAAAAGTCTTTTCGTATTGATTATGCCGAAGTTCAAATGATGGTTTGTGACTTTGAATCAGAATCTGCAAAAGAAAAACAGCACCAAATGTCATGCATCTACGGAAGATCTTACAAACAAAACATAACGCAACAACAAATGTCATGCATCTACTGAAGATCTTACGAACAATAGATAACGTGACAGCAAATGACATGCATCTGCGAAAGATCTTTACAAACAAAACATAACGCAACAGCAAATGTCATGCATCTACAGAAGATCTTACAAACAAAACATAACGCAACAGCTAATGTCATGCATCTACGAAAGATCTTACGAACAAAACATAACGTAACAACAAATGTCATGCATCTACTGAAGATCTTACGAACAATAGATAACGTGACAGCAAATGTCATGCATCTGCGAAAGATCTTTACAAACAAAACATAACACAACAACAAATGTCATGCATCTACGGAAGATCTTACAAACGAAAGATAACGCAACAGCAAATGTCATGCATCTACGTAAGATCTTACGATAAAAGATAACGTGACAGAAAATGTCCCTTTTGAGGTTACAGGATTAACCAATGGCTTGAAACAGAAAGCTCTTGCTTCTCGTCAGACCTTTAATACTAAAAGCGAAATGTGCTCGCCTGCGTGTTTCCTACCCGCAGAACATCTGAGCGTGAACACATGAACATAAAAATGCACAATAAGTACCTGTCTTGCTTTGAGCGTAACTTTGGCATGTTCGTGCCTGTTTAGAAGAGTAAGGTCTTGAATCATTAATTTCATGTCTTCGGACAAGCCAGCTTCTTTTCCACAAAGACAATCCTTTAAAATAAAATCAATCACAATCACAAAGACAATCTTTTGACGCAAGACATTAAAAATAAGAGACTAAAAAAATAAAAGAAAATAAATTTGGCCCGTTATCATTCCTGTTGTTGCTTTTGTTTCTGATAACATTTTTCAGTTTAACTGTTTAAAAATACCATCAACTTGAAATCTTTCAGCAAAAAACAAAAAACATATTTTATCGAAAAATATTGAAACTTATTATATTCCATTATCTTATTATATCATGGCCATTATCATGCTTTTTGTTACTTTAGATTTTAGATATATATCGTATATTATGTAACGTTAGTTTATTTTCATAATTACTGTTACTTTATTGATTAATTTATTATTTATTTATTTATTTTCATAATTACGCGTATAATGTTATGTTAGCTTTAGATGTATTCTATTAAGAAATAAATTTAAATTAAATTGTCCAGAGCAATTAATTAATTAATTAAAGATGTATGGTAATTAATTAATTAAAGATGCCGAGCTAAGCCTCTGAAAAGATGCAATGTGGTGCTTGCCAAATACGGCATGGTGGTCTAGACAACCTTTTAATCTTAAACTCCCTAAAATAATTCCTTTAGCAACGATTCAATCTAGGCAAGTTTATGCTTTTCCTATAGATTCGTATAGAATGTATTTTGTATATCATATACCCTATAAAAATGTTTGAAGTTAAACAGAATTAAAATTAAGTACAAACAATATACGACAATGCAACTTCTCAAACTCATTCATACACTCAATACAACTGAGGCAAATTTTGTAACAATGGTGAAATCGATACGCCAATTTCAAAGCGATTACCCATCAAAAACAAAGCGAATTCTCTCAACCAGAAAATCAAAACAAGCAACCAGCGGTCAACCCTATGTTTTGATTTTCAGGTTGATGGAATTCGCTTTGTCTTCAATGGATAATCGCTTTGAAATTTGCGTGTCGGTTTCACTATTGTTACAGAATTTGCCTCAATACGCCAAAATGCACTTGTCCCGCTGCTTTTGAATCTGATCTATTAACTAAATGATTGTAGCTCTTAAAATACGAAGCACAAAAGTGAAACGAAAATTACCAGAAGAAAAGCAACAATGAGGTTCTTTTTTGCAACTACAGCATGCGACAGAATGTTTTGTACAACAGTTGACTTGTCACCATCTTTTGAAGCAGTCATCATAGATGATATGCATTTCTCATAATTGCCTACGTGCATGAAAACAGAGATAACGTGAAAAATAAAATTATCTGTGAAATATATATTTGCAGCAGAAAAATAAAACATTATTAATTAAAACCAATGAAAAACAACAAATGCCACTGATTGGTTGATTCATTCAATGATCTAGGCTCAGTAAACAATTCCCAGAATATTCACTCCCATTGTTTTTTCCGCCACATTTTCATTTTTGCTCAGACTGGCTGACTCACAGTATTATGTAGCGTACAGCAATTTAGATCAATAACAGTACTGCAATATTTTAAACGAATCTAATAAACCCCTACAGAGTCTGGAAAACACCGAGGTCGCACGGTCACTGACCAGAGGAAGGTTGATGAAAACACAGGAAAGTTGGTAACTCTTCTCTGCACCTCTAGTCTCGTACAAGTACGGGTTTTTGCGCTCAGCACAGAAGGACAACTTAACAACACAAAACTAATCCAAACAATAAAACTCCTAGTATTTTTTCTCAATGTGAACACACCTCGAGTTACTATTGCCCTGCCTTGAAATTACAGAAGGCTTGCAGCTAGCTTTCACAAAAGTCATGGACAGAGCTCTACTACAAGATCTTCTGATCAAAGGGCTTTGCGCTATTCTATATCACTTAACTCTGCCATGCTGGGATGTATTTCCAATTAACAGGAAAACTTGTCTAAGTTTCATTTTTCAAGAGATAGCACATACAAACAAACTTAATTCAACATATAAAACTTACCTTGAAATATCTTAAATAAATAATAAGCTCTGTTCGTATTTACCCCCTGAAATAATGAGTTTTTACGTTGTTTATCAATGGGCCACATGGCCCTCCCCGGAGTGAAAGGGCTATCTGAAATCTATGTACAAACAAACTTAATTAAAAGAATAAAGTTCCGTTGAAATATCTCCAATAAATATAAGGATATGTTCGTATTTACCTCTTGGAATAATGAACAAAATAACACAAAATTACCTTCATTGAATAACAGCTCTACTTGTAAGTACTGTTTGATGAGGTTAAGAATCACTGCCTTTCGATGACCCTTTAAACCATTTCGATACCTGCGTGCAGAAACAAATGATATAAAAATCTTTATGAACTGTTTGTTAACGAATTTCCCCCTAAAAACGTGATACGGTACAATGGAAAATACAACTGATTCATGAAATGACAGGGGGTACATATTCAAGCATGCGTAAAAGATGGAAAAAGTTTTCTGCACGCAAATGAATTTTTTATTGAATTTCACATTAAATATCATATTTGAAGATACGAAAAAATCAGCCTCTTGAAGCTACCTGACACGATTTGTGGGGCGAGCCTTCCTCATCTAAACATAACATGTACTATAGCAAGTTATATTATAAGATAATCTTAAATGCAAATCTAAAATAAGCTAAGCTCATTTACCATGGCTAGAAATCGTTATTTTGTGCTAAAGACCAAACAAATTCATAAAATTTCCCGCTAGATCACTTTAAAAAATTCTTTCATCATTGGTCACACGGTCGGGTGCTTTTTCCTTCCATGTCGTTTACACCCAATACAAGTCATGCGACCAGCGACCAAACAGACCCTTCGGAACTTTTAGTATTCTTTTGTAGCATAAAATTCGTTAAAAAAATCAAAAGATGTTTTATCAAGAGATTGGTCACATGACTTGAATTGGGTGTAAATATGCCTCAGCTGAATAAGTCTATCATCAAAAAATTATTAAACAGACCTTTGCACTATTTCTCTGATGCCTTCTGTGTTAATATAAAATATGTCTTTCTCAACTCTTTTGAATAGGGTTGCGGAATGTGAATCTATAACATTGGTAATCTAGAAAAAAAATACATCTTTGGTAACTAATCCTGTAAATGGTTGTTGGACGCTTAAAAACTTTATACTTGTCAAAAACCAAAAATTGAAAGAAAAAATAATATTTTCTCAAAAACAATTGACGGCACAATTATTGAAAAGCCAGTTTTTGAAATTGAAGACGTAAACTCGACGCTTTCAAAAACTTCACATTTGTCTTAAGAAAAAATTGGAAAGAAATTGAAAATTGAAAATATGTTATGAGGGTTTAGATTTCGAAGAAGAAGTACCGTACAACTTGCACAGTCCTATTCCTGACGTTAAATTGCAAGGAAACTGATTTTGTTTACAAAACTAAAATGCACGCAATTGGGAATTTTGTGAAACAAAAGATTGAGGGTTTTGAACATGACAATACGATTTGCGATTTGAAAGAATAAATTTCACACTTCTGAGTGCACTCAACCCAGTCAACATAAACAAGATAACAAAACGTTATCATTTAGTTTATTATGAATAGCTGGATTGCATCGAAGGTGTGAACTTCATTCATTACAGTGACAAATCACATTGTCTTATTCAGAACTGAATGTATCATTTTACAGAATTCTCTCTTGTTGCTGTCACTACCTGCTGGCTTGGGAATTTTGTGAGAATTGAAGTGATGTTGCTTGAATATTGTGCAAGATATCCTTTTATCCTATCTTCGACTTTCAAAGGAATTCTTCCAGACACTGAGGCAAACACATCCTAAGGAATCAATAAATCATTATTATCCATGACAACAGAAGCGAATTTTGTAACATTGTAGTGAAATTGACATACTGGTTTCAAAGCAATTATCGCTCGAGAACAAAGGAAAACTCTCTCAACTGGAAAATGAAAACATCTCCTCCGCAACATTGTTTGTTTTCGCTTTCCAGTTAAGAGAGTTTCGCTTTGCTCTCGAGGGATAATCGCTATGAAATTGGCGTGTCAATTTCACTATTGTTACAAAATTCGCCTTTGTTAACCATCACCCTTTCTTAGGTCAAGTTTTATCAGATCAAACAAGGCAATCTCTTGTAAAGGATGATATGAAAAATATAGGCTCGCTAAAGCGGAGTTTATTATGTACCCCCTCAAGCAAGAATAGCTTCCTACCTTCCCGAGAAGGACTCTGTTAAACAAGGAAAGATTTTGTAACAATAGAGAAATCAACACGTCAATTTCAAAGCAATTATCTATCAAAGACAAAGCAAATGCTCTCAAGCAGAAAATAAAACCATGGCTTTCTTTGTTTTGATTTTCTGCTCGACATAATTCGCTTTGTCTTCGATGGCTAATCGCTTTGAAATTGGCGTGTCAATTTCACTATTGTTACAATATCTTTCCTTGTTTAACAGAGTCCTACTCAGGAAGTTAGAAAGCTATTCTTGCTTGAGGGGGCACAGCTCTTGAGAGGGCAATTTTGCCTATGGTTTAGGAGAGAGAAAAGGCACACGTGCCTTTAAAATAGCAACCTAGAAAGCAATTCGTGCCATAAAAAGAGCATTCTACTGTGTCCTCCGGTTCCTATATCTCTGGCCCTTCTGATAAATACCAACCTGCATTTCTAGCAACGGCAATAGTGGATTCTTCAATGCCATGTTCATGGTTTTTACACAATCTTTCATCTGAAAAATTAATATTAAATTTAACTCAGACAGTAGCTAAAGATATATTAAAAAGGGAAAACATTTCGAAAAGTAAGCAAATATATTGAAATTAATTTATATGAAAATAAATCTAGAATTATTTTTTTTAATACCTCTTCTTCAAAGTATGGATCAGGCAACACGTATCCAGAAATCATGTGGGATAACATTTCCGTTGCACGTTGGCATATCTAGATATATCAAAATATTAATTAATCACTGATCGACAAATACGTGATTTTACGTGAATTAAATCGATTGGAATAATCCCTGTATTAGATAAAGGCAGCATCAACATATTTTAAAAAAAACTGATGAATGTTTTATAATTTTTATTTCATCTAATACAAAATACAAAATAGCTTAAAACCAACAACAACAATAATTAAATTACACTGTATAATTTGCAGTAAGGAAAGATACGAGGTCACAGATTCCTTGCTACATATATACAACAATAAAACAACGTTAAAAGAAACGAAAACTAAACGACAAAAAGGAATTGCAATGCTGTAATTTCAATATGATCAAGCAAACCTTCAGATCTTTTGATGAAAACAATTGTGCCTTTCAAAATGCTGCTAATTGCAAACGTATTTATTTTGGGATCCCCAAACGAATTTTTTGGAGCCATACTATCAACATCAATTCAGATAACAGTGAGTGCATAATGTATAAAAGGAAACTTCGCTATTTTGTAACTGTATAAAGTACCTGGTGCAGTTTTTCTCCTTTCACCTTTGGACCTTGCGGTAAAGAAAATTTTCCCAAGAATTGCTGTGCCTGTTGACAAAAAAGTATATCTTGAAATAAAAACGTAACATAAACGTAACAACAAAAAATAAACGCTACGTAACATAAACGTAACGTAACGTAAAAATAAAAACCCCTTCACACCCGGATTTATTTCTGCTATACAGGAAAATCATAAGTAGGTTTCATTTTACAGGGGGTAGCACATACAAACAAAGGGGGAATTTCGTAAAACAAAAAATTGCGGTTTCAAACAAGACAATGCGATTAGTGATTTGAAAGAATATTTCACACTCTGAGTGCAATTCCACCTGTTAATCCTAGCTGCATTTACTCCCGAAAAGATGACGCTTTACGTTGTTCATCAATTGGAAAAATGGCTTTTCCGGAGGTAAACATTTAAATATGCTATTTATTTTTATTGCATACCTGCTTAACGCGAGTTGGATCATCAAGTTCGAGTCTTGCAACAACCATCCCAGGATCAAGGACAGCACCTGGACATTTCACGTAATGAATACTGTAAAATAAAATGAAAATAGCATGAGATTTTATGATTTAATGTTCTATAAGTTATTATCTCCCCACTATTTTCTGGAGTATAAGGGATATATCATTTCAGAAACCGTTGGTAAAGACCATAGCATGAAACCGCACCCAACGGTGTGACCAATGGTTGCAGGAATTTATTTCCAAAAATGATCTTGCAGGAAATTTTGTACAATTTTGTCGAAAGGTACGTTGTTTATTTTGTCAAATTGCCAATATCTTGCAGGAAATTTGGAGGCAAAATTTGTTTGGTCGCAAGAACCAAATAAAAATTTCTAGCCATGAAAAAGATTCTTCTATAATGAAAGTCAGCTATGATGCGAAATATTTTACTGCATTCGATAGGAGAAAACTCAAAGTCTATAAAAATATTTTTGCTAAAATTCTGGAAATTAAATTCCATAAAAATCTATAAAAGTGCATGTATTTGTGAATGTATTTGATTTACAAAGTCATGAAAATCCCAGGTCAGATTGAAAGATTCTTACCATCCATTTTCTGAAGCATTTAATGACATCACCATTTTCATGACCTATGAAACAAGATGAATAAAATGCGTTTGCAATAATGTCAACTGGCCTGCCAAAGTTTATCCAGCATTGATTTAAAATTTCACAGAATTTATGGAGCAGCTTTTTATCAATAAATCATATCATGTATTCTAGTATAATCTTTACACATTCTTTTATTTTAAGTTTTATTTAATTGTATTTATTGTAATCTTACTAATTTGAAAAATTGTGTCTTTATTGCATGGCCCCCTGTAAATCCGTTTTTAACTGCAGGGCTACCATGCTTAAAACATTGAAAATGAAAAATGAAATCATATCAATGTTATTCATAGCGTACGAAGGTTGTAGGAATATAAGAAAAACCTGAATCAAATCTTTTGCTTCTTTTGAAAAAATCTTTTTAAATTCAAAATACATTTTAAAGACACTGATAAGTTGTTCCAAATATAGGCACCTCTGTTATTACAGGGTCTACGCCTCAAAACGTACTCTGCTGAAAGTTAAAATGTTTCTAGGGTATCAGTTAATAAAAAAAGAATAAAAACGGTGTCATGAAATTTACTTCGATTTCTGCATACGCTTCCCCTTGAAAAACATGGCCACCGTCTTCGACAAGATAACTGATTAGTTTTCCAGCCGATGAAGACCTGAAATGATCCAAAATAACTAGTAAATATGATTTAAATAAAAATAAATGATCAATCGATAAAATCAAATCAAATAGTAATCAATCGATAGGATTTTGTAGTTAACTTAAAAACTACTGCCACAGTTGAAACGATAACTACTGCCACAGTAAAAACCCTATATGTACCAGCCTGACCATAATTCTCATTTGACGCTCTTACAATGAATAATTAGACGATATAGAGATATTGAACATAAAGATAAGATGTCAGCAACCATTTACACATTTCCTTTTTAATTATTTACAAACAACCTTTCTAAAAAATTGACTGAAAATATAGGCCTAAAGATTCCTATACAGGGTGTCGCAAAAAATTGTTTCCCATTTATCAAAAAATAACAGATGGTTTACACTTCTATTAGAAACAAAAAAGGTTTTTAATTCCCTTCAAAGTTTTATACAGAAACACATTATTTTATTTCATTATTATCGCAGAAGGTCGGGTGATATCTCAAAGTCTAAGTTCATCTTTCGGGAATTTATCTGCGTTATTTTTACAGCCTTGTAAAGAGCAGAATTTGTAGGATAGCCCAGTAAACGGATAAATATTTTTTGGTCCATCTATCAGGTATGTAACGAATTAAATGAGAAAAAAAAACAATTAATATGACATATGAATACCTCAATACTGTTGGATCATTTTCTTTTCTGAAAACACAAGTCTTGCCTTGAATCACAACGCGGTATCTGCAGTGCAAAAAATGATGGAATTCAACACATGGACAACTTCAGGGTAGATTAATAAAACAGTAATCTTCTCGTGTCGAAACCTAAACCAGTTTAACTGCAGCGCAAAACAACTTGGTACTGATATGATATATATATATATATACAGTAGAAATGTTCATAAAAAACAAACTGGAACAATTAACAAAAGGATCATACACTGGTTTTGTTTTGTCTGCCATTAAACTGGTTTACTTTAAAACGCAAATTCACGCAAAAAGGTATCCATATCGCGCCCGGGTTTATTTCCAACTAACAAGCACTTCCTATCTAATTTTCATTTTGCTGGGAGTAGCACACACAAAATAACTTAATCAAAAGACAAACTTCCGTTGAAATGTCTGAAATAAACAGAAAGTTTGCATGCATTTACCCCCTGAAAATAAGACGTTTTACATTGTTCATCAATGGGCGACATGACCCTTCCAAGGGTAAAGGCTTCTTTCAACGATTAGATAAATTAAATTAAACATATGTAAGGTTTTAATTTATAAAAGTACGCAAAACTGATGCTAATTTTTAAAATCCAATTAAATATATATCCAAAGTTAATTTCCTGGATATAAGGTATCAAAATATTTTTTTGTTCTTCAAAATTTGTTCTTGCTTACCCGTCTACTTCTTCCTTCATGTACGTTGTAAAACTGTTACCATCATGAGATACCAGAAGTCCGCCATCGCTAAGCCTAACAAGAAAAAAAGAAAAAAAAGGTTCTCTCTGAGTACAAATTTACCCACTGAAATTTTTTGTAGAGATAAAAATAACTGGAATCGACCATGTTTTTTAGACAATCTACGTAAAAAAATTTGAAAATATTAAAAACCAATTTTTCTTGTTGAAAACAAGAATGGAATAAATATGTACTACATATATATATATGAAGTAAAATATCTAAAGACTAAGGGATTACCATGGACAATAAAATCAACATAAGATTTCGTGCAAATTTTGGCCTGACAGTTCTTTAAAAATGCAAGTTTATACTCGGTTGCGCTACGTTGAAAATAAAATTTCCTTTTGCATTAAAGCAAATTTAAACCAAAACCTCTGAAATATATATGCCTGAATTAGCCCTCTAAAAATATGGCGGTTCGCATTGTTCATCGCTAGACCATGCGACCCATTCGGGGGGGGGGGGGGGTAAAAACAAAAATCAAAGCAAACCTGTGAACAACTAATGCAACTGTCGAATCGTTCAAAACAATAAGAAATGAAGTCGGTCC
>JAYJMH010053992.1:0-13162 GCA_036873815.1 Phacellophora camtschatica | reverse complement strand
AAACGTAAACTGGAAGATATCTAGGTGTTCTCCGAGAGTTTGAAATGGTGGATGTCCAGTGTATTTTGAATTCATTGGATATTTAAGTTAAACTATAAATAAGGGTGAGTGTAACGGGGCATGTGATGCATACTTGATTATTCAAACAATTTTAAAGACAACTAAATTAACAATTGTATTTTCAGGAGACGATTTATCACAATAAAGCTCAAATTCCATATTTAAATACTGATAAAAAGTTCCCGACGGATCCTGCCTTGTATGAATTCAGAGATATCCAAAAAAATGAAGAGTTGCGAGAAGAACTATGTCGTTTAGGACCTTGTCAGCCTCGCGAGTATGAATATAAGAAGTTTGGAAGTCCGTCAGATACACCAGGTCGATCCTTTCAAGATAGATGGTACCATAATGCTAAAAAGGGCACGAAGAAAACCCCTGAAAACAAGCGTGATTGGCTTGTATACTCACCAAGACGGAAGCGTATGTTTTGCTTTTGGTGCTTGCTATTTATTCCAGATACAACTCCATACTACGAAGATAATTGGACGAAGGTTGGAGTTTGTAACTGGAAAAAGGGCACTGAGAAGATTAGAGAGCATGAAAATACAGATGTTCATTTGGAGGCAGCATTCAAATACTCTTATTTCATATCGGGTCAAAACATCAGAACCTGTTTCTCCAGAAGTGCAAACATTTTTATCAGTAAAAGGAAGAAGAATGTTGAAGAAAACAGAAGATCAGTGACCACTTTGTTGGAGTTAGTTCTGTTTCTTTCTCGCCAAAACCTTCCATTTCGTGGTCACGATGAAAATAAATGTTCAAGTAACTTCAAAGAATTGGTTGATCTTGTAGCTAAGTATGACCTGACACTTGCAAGACAGTTGAAAGATAATCCAAAATATTGCAATTACACTACACCAGCTTCCCAGAATGAAATGATTTATAGTCTTGCCGAGGTATTGAGACGAGAAATCAAAGGAGAAGTCAAAGATGCCAGGTTTTTTTCAATTCTGATAGACGAAACTGCAGATGTTTCTAAAACGGAGCAAGTTAGTTTTATCTTTCGGTATGCTCTACACGGTGAAATCTGGGAAACTTTCCTCGCATACAAAGACGTGATTTCAACCACTGGTGAATCACTATTTGACACGTTGGGGAAACTACTTGATGACAATGGTCTAAACATCAACGATATGAGAGGTGGAGATGGAGCAGCGAATATGCTTGGAGAATACAAAGGATTAAAATCTAGAATTGCTGAAGTCAACCCACCTGCAAAGAGTGTACACTGTGCATGCCATGCTCTGAACCTGGTACTTGTACAAGCATTTAAAGGAAGCGTTAAAATAAATGTTTTTTGCAAACTTAGAGGAGTTATACGCATTCATTGAGGTCAGCCCGAAACGTCATGACCATTTCAAAAGAATCAAGGGAAATTTAGGCATTGCACCTGTACGGTCGCTGAAACGACAGGCAAGCACAAGATGGGAGTCACACGCAAAAGTTCTGGCAGATGTTAAAGCAACGTATCCTGCTATTGTTTCTTTATCCTTCTGCTCTTTTTCTCGTCGCTTCTGAGCACCAGACTCGTGCTGGTAGGAAGACATATCGGCTTCGATTTTCTCTTGTGCTGTTCTTTCTCTCCAGTACGTCTCTAAATCTAATCTAAGGGCATTGCTGATTGTCACGCGTTTATGTCAAAACGTTATTCTGTTTTTTTTTCCCAAACGTTATTCCTTTTAAGGATCTATTTGAAATATTCAATTTCGTCATCATCTATCAATCACTTTACAAAAGCAATTAAAACAACTATCGAATACCAAAGTACTCTTTCAAAGTTGGTTTTAGATCACTCTCTTCCTTAGCCTCCCCAGCCAACTCTTTTTCAATCTCCTTTATCAGTGTTTCCCCTTCTTTCAACCTCATTTTCAGATCACCTTAATTCTCTGATTCCACAAACCCATCATCCCCAAAAACAATATCTAGCAGTGGCTGTTGTTTCCGATCACCACATATGCCAATTGACTTTAAGAATTTCTTGCAATTCTTTTTAAAATGGATGGTACAGCAAAGATCTGTTGCCTTGGTGAAATTATTTTGCACGCTCGTATAAGGGCAGTCTCGCCATCTGTTATAAACCCAAATTTGTATCTGAAAGTCCAGATTTTCTAGCAATTGGCCTCAACCCATAGTCGAATTTATCTGCGGCCTTATCATGATGTATCAACGTAGGACCTATCATAACAGCGTCTGTCCATCTTCTCGTGATGTTTTTCGATCTTGATTCAATAAAAGGATGACGATAAGTTACTGGTGTAACCTCGTAGGGACCATGGTTAAATGTCTGATTGACGGATATTGGATAAGATTTTGCAGCCGTTTTGAGTATGTGCGCCATTCTTTGCGTCCCAACAACCCATAAATCACGAGGAACGTCGACCAAACAATTCCTTTTTCTTCAGGTTCATCATTATACGCAAGTCTCGCCTCAACTTCGAAAGCTGGTATTGACTTTTTGGAAACGCCTAAATAAGAAGCTTTTTACAATATTTGCTTTTTGGATCGAGGGTGATCTCCAAGATCTAGTCCTGTATCTGCATCAGCAACCAAATTCTTATAAGCTGAAGTAACCTTGTTGCTTCCATGCGAAACGTGATCTCCAATCTGATCTAGAGTGCTTTTCTTTAAGGTATAAAAAGGAACTTCATTTTTTGAATTACCGTGTGAATCTACGTATATTTTAACTTCTCAACATTGCCGCATATTTTACGATCTAAATAGTACTGTAAAGTGATCTTGTTGTTTAAAATCTTCCCTTCTGAATTATGAAAATAGATATTGATAGAAATATTGATAGAATTTATGCATATTTCAGGCTGTCAAAGACAAGGATCACAAAAATTTCTCATATGCTCGTACTGACTAGAACTCTGCAGGAAATCTCAATATTTTGACAAAATAGAAAAGTTCCTGCAATCGTCGTCGTGAATATTTAGGCCCTCCTATCAAAACTTAGATGTGATGTGAGGTTGATATGATTCTGCCTGGTTGATAGAAAGTATGGACTTTTCAGGCTGTCGAGAGAAATTCATCATTTTAATAAAAAAGAAAAAATTCCGCAAGAATTATCCAGTTCCGCGCTTTAGATTTTTCCCTATAACGAAAATCAAAAGCGGGGAACTTTGAAATCGCGGAATTTGAAAGTTCCGCGTTCCGCGGAATTTTGGAGTTCCGCGCATTCGACCTGGCCCAAATAACGCGCGTTTTGTGATAAGAGAAAGGAGAAGAAATGCAAGAATTGATTGATATCAAAATGATATCGCCATTTCGTCGTTGAATTCGTCTTCTCGTGTTTCTTCCACTTTGTTCAGGTTTGGAATGGTAGGGATTTGAAACGGGATTTCTACAAATTAGCTTTCGGGAAACGGGATTTTCACAAATTTTTACAGGGACAACGGGATCAGACCCCTCTTCCTACCTAACCCTTATTGAGGAACTTCATCCACAATTTGAAGCTAGGATTTCTTATAAAAAACAACGTGTAATGGTAGATATTTCAAAATTATCTTAGATACGAAAATAAAATTGCAATTCAAACTTTAAATTGATCGTGGAGATTGCATTACAGCTACACTTGGTATATTTGGTGAATTATTTTGGTACCACAGTGGTGCCGTGGATTAGTAAAGTCCGAAAATGTACAATAGGAAATGACAATCTATTCAAAACAACGTATATCTTACATTTCTTCACAACAATTGGAAATGATAAACCATTGAATACAGCGTATATGTTTTTTACTTCACAACAATAAGAAATCGTAAACGATTGAATACAACGTATGTTTGGGCGGGTCGCAAACATTTGCAGAACATCGTAAAAATTCCATTGCAAACATTTTTAAAAGGAGCACCTTTTTAAGAAACTCCAGCCTGATATTTGAGTAATTATTGTTGTATCTTGATAATTTTCAAATATCTACCATTACACATTGTTTTTATAAGGAAACTTAGCTTCAAATTGTGGATGTTCTTCAATGTTTCTCCCAATAAAAGAGAGATAAAATATTTGCGTTTTATTGCTACCATCGCCCTCATATATTCATTCTTGATTTTTCTATGCCAATTAGCGATTTTCCTGGCACCCCATGATCACTGTTTAATTTGTTTCTCATTTATTTATTGTTTGTTCTTCCAAATATAATGTTTTCGATCTTGCATGATTATTTTCTTAAATTTATATACTTTGTTTCATTTCTTCAACGTTTCTTTGTTTTTATTTCATTTCTCTATATTGTGTGGATATTCAATTTGATGTGTTTCTTGTTCCCCCACCCCCTTCCCACTTATGATTGTTTCATTGGGTAGTTGTTTATTTATTTGTCCGTTTTTGAATTGCTTCTCTTTTATTTAATTTCTTGTTCTATACACGCCTTGCTTTTAGATACTTCCAAGAAAAGAAAGAAAAAATATTTGCGTTTTGTTGTTTATTTGTTCGTTTACTTATCGTACTTTTTAAATTTGGGTTTTTCTTGTTTCCCAATGACAATTGTTTAATTTGTTCTTCATGTGTTTAGCATTGTGATTTTTCCGTTCTTGCAAATAATAATTCCTTTGCGCATCATTTTTTCATACCACTTTCCGTTTAGGAATCCTTTTCGTTCTTTCAAAAATTATTTCTCAACACCCTAGGATCGGTTTATTTGTTTATCGTTTCATTGATATATTTTTTCGTTCTTGCAAATATTTATTCGTTTATGGCAATTAGCTTGTTTGTTTTGTTTGTAGTTTGTTTGTTTTTTTCTCTTTTATTTCTTTTGTCATTCTTGCAAATTTTGATTTTTTCCCTTACCATTTTGATAGATTTGTTCGTTCTTATCCCTATTTTTGCTATTTCGATGTCTTTGATGTACCGTAAGACGAAAATAGGGCTCGACAGCCCTTCGAGCAACCTTAATTAAAAATTTTGCTATAAGAACTTTAAATCTCACGTTTAGATATTTTGACCCACCTACCTGGAAGTTTAAACCTCGATTTAAAGCATATTTTTGAGCCATTTTAAGCGAATCTAAAGGAGAGAATACCCCCGAAACAACCTTTTTTTCTACTTAACCCTCTAAATTCCATTCACCCCCTTGCCGTTCTGTCATTGCTCCGGCATCCCTGCACACATAACACGCGTTTTGCGATGAGAGAAAGGAGAAGAAATTAAAGAACTGGTTGATATCAAATTGATATCGCGATTTCGTCGTTAAATTCGCTTTCTCATGCTTCTTTCACTTTGTTCATTCGCAAACAACAGATTTGGAACGGTAGGGATTTGAAGCGGGATTTCTACAAATTTGCTATCGGGAAACGGGATTTTCACATATTTTTACCGGGACAACGGGATCAGACCCCTCTTCCTACCTAACCCTTATTGAGGAACTTCATCCACAATTTGAAGCTAGGGTTTCTTATAAAAAACAACGTGTAATGGTAGATATTTTGAAATTATCTAAGATACGAAAATAATAAAGCAATTCAAATTTTAAATTCATCGTAGAGATTGCATTACAGCTACACTTGGTATGTTTGGTGATGTATTTTGGTATCACAGTGGTGCCGTGGATTAGTAGATGCCGAAAATGTACAATAAGAAATGGCAATCTATTCAAAACAACGCATATGTTACATTTCTTTACAACAATATAAAATGATAAACCATTGAATACAACGTATATGTTTTTTTACTTCACAACAATAAGAAATGGTAAACGATTGAATACAAGGTATGTTTGGGTGGGTCGCAAAAATTGCAGAACATCTTTAAAATTCCATTGCAGCCAGAACCATTTTTATGAGGAACACCTTTATAAGAAACTCCTGGCTGATATTTTGGTAATTATTTTTGTATCTCAAATATCTACCATTACACGTTGTTTTTATAAGGAACCTTAGCTTCAAATTGTGGATGTTCTTCAATGTTTTTCCTTATGTAGCTAACGTAAAATAAAAGTTAAAAACAAAAAGTTATATTGTCAATCTTTCCGTATCTTCCAACATTCTATATTCCAACCCTTCATTTCCTACATTTCGACAACCCTAGGAAAATATTTGTGTTTTGTTGTTTATTTGTTCGTTTATTTGTCGTACTTTTCGAATTTGGGCTTTTCTTGTTTCACATGGCAATTGTTAAATTTGTTTAGCATGTATTTATTATTTTGATTTTTCGTTCTTGCAAACATTTATTCGTATTCGTACCATTTTTTCATACCACTTTCCGTTTAGTAGTCCTTTTTGCTCTTTAAAATTTATTTCTCAACACCCTAGGATCGTTTTATTTGTTTATCGTTTCATTGATATATTTGTTCGTTTTTGCAAATATCAATTTGTTTATGGCAATCAGCTTGTTTGTTTTGTTTGTAGTTGATTTATTTTATTTTATTATTTTTTTGTTCCTGTGAATAGTAATTTTATCGTTCTTGCAAATAGATTGACTTTCTTAAATTTTTTAAAATTTTGTTTCATTTCTTCAACGTTCATTTGTTTTTATCCTTAAAAATTTTGTGGTTATTCAATTTGTATTCTTGGAAATGAAAAAAAAAACTCAAAGTTAATATATTTAATTGAAAAAGAAAGTGGAAATGTTTGTGAAATTTCGTTCAATTTATTTTAGACAGGTCATTTGCTGGAGAAATTAGGCCTTCTTTCCTGTCAAGGTTTTCTCTTCGGATTCCTTGCCAAGAAACATTTTGGAACAGATTAAGACTTGGGGCATGTTGAAAATTGCTGAAAATTTTTACACCGTTTTGGCTATAATGAAGGGATACAATCTTCTAAGAAGAGCATTTCTTTGCATCAAAGTGTCCTATTACATCAAAGGCATGCTTATGGTGCGTGACTGATCATAAAGAATTCAAAATGGTGTTCTTAAGGTGGTAAAACTAAGAAAATCGATAATTTTCGTGCTTCGCTACATACTAACCAAGTTACTTGTACATAAAAATTTTAATAAAGGTGGCAGGTGAGTCCCACAAGTAAGAATAGGGTTCTATCAAATAGACAAATCCAATCTCACATAAAGAAATGGCAAAAATCAGAAGACGATTATTTGAAATTTTGGAGGTGCATTTCTTCTTTGTAGGACTCTATTGCATGCTGAACATACCTCAGTTTTAATTATGGTCCTCCTCTTTCTGTCAATAATAGAAACTGTCAATAATAGAAACTAGGAATCATCGCACTTCCATCTGAATCATCATGAGAGTCATAGTCGCTATCATATGTGCTTTCTCCTTCACTGTTTTCTCGTCCATCATCAACTTATCCTCCTTCGTCACCACTGCTATCAGTGTCAGATTGGTTGTTGTTTGGAGGAAACTGGCTACACGTGTACCAAACGGGGAATATCCCTAATACTTCTTCTTTCCATCCCCATGTCTCATTTAGTGGTGTATAATCAATCATCTTTTGTGTTCATTGATACCATATGTAAGCCTTAAAAGAACCTCGCTTTAAATGTTGGGTTGTACTGTTTTCATTTTGAATTATTCCCGAACTTGACTTGACTTTCTGTCTTTCGTACATCCGAATTCTTGTGTCAACATAGCATTCATCTTTGTTGCCTCCATACATGACAGTTCAAAAGAACTCCTTTGCACGAAACAAGAATCTGATAGAAGCCATAGTGGAACCAAAGTTGTTCAGCAGGCTATAGCATTTCAATTTGACTATCTTGAATTCTGAATGGAAAAGACATCGTATCGCAACCAGTGATGCTGTGGTATGCTCGCAAAATAGCACTCGCTTCTGTGCCGATCGTTGCACATATTGACTCGATATCCACGAATCTTTCATGTCCAATCTTCATTTTCATGAACCATTAACAATAAGACATTAGTGTCTGTAGCATGTACTATCACATGTGCATCTAATTTATCTGCCTCTAGGATCAAGCGGGCATCAGCTTTACAGTGGTTGAAGTTCTGTGATGTTCCCATCAGAGATTATGTCTTTTTATTTTCCGTAATTTGAAGTGGTAGTTTGAACGTGCCTTTGTGGCCTTTGGCGTGACTTACCAAGAAATGTATTAGCTCCGTTTTATTCTCAGCGTTGTAAAGGAAAGTGTCCCAATCCTTTCACTGTGGCATACTTTGCTCTTGACTTGTAATGAACACTCTCTTACCAGGATGCCCGCGGTGACACTGCGTAAGTTGTTTTGTTGTCCTCTGTGTATATATATCGAATATCACAGCAATTGAACGTGCTTGTTCTGCAGCTGCAGCCATGCAGAATCTGAAATGTGCCTTTGCATACTCTCCCCACGTCGGCTTACTTTTACGACGAAGGTTACATTTCAGAAGCTCAAGTTGCACTTGTAGCGATTAAAATAGCGCAATTAAGTCTACGTTTAGCTACTTATATAAACCACTTCAAATGTCGGGATGTAAATGATACTTTCTTTGTAAATGTTAAAAAGCTTGTATCAATATTCTGGAGAGTATAGAATGACCTGAAGCCATGGACATAAATTTTAGAAGTTGACTTACAACTCGCGTTAACGGTGTTTATCGTGTGGAAGATTTATGACCACAGTAACTTTGTTAATATGGAGCAAAGCGCTAAAATTATCACCTTACGAACAGCATTTTTTTTTATGATCAGTCACGCACCATAAGAATGCCTTTGATGTAATGGGACACTTTGGTGCAAAGAAATGCTTGTCTTAGAAGATTATATCCCTACATTATAGCCAAAACAGTGTAAAAATCCCCCATTTTAAAATTTTCAGCAATTTTCAACATGCCCCAAGTCTGTTCCAATATGTTTCTTGGCAAGGAATCCGAAGAGAAAACCTTGACAGGTAAAAAGGCCTAGTTTTTCTGGCAAATGACCTGTCTATGGTGGAGGTAGGTGCCACTTTCGCGCGGACAAATTCAAATGGGCATTTTCAGTTTCCTGAACATCTGGGCATCTCAAAATGTGGCGGTGAACGGAGATCTGCTGAGGTCTTGGGGGGAGGAGTAAAAAGGGAAAATGGAATTTTTAATAAGTTGCAACTGTCAGAATTAAATTTGGTTACCCAAATAACACAAATCACGTGGTTAATGTTTACCCTTTACCTTATATGGTAAGACCTAGGTAAAGTTCCAGGTATACGTTATTGCACGAAGAATGAAATCTTTGCTTTTACATTTTTGAACAAATGGACCGTTCCTAGCACTCCTTGAACTCTGGGAAAAAAGGGGCTGTTGTTACACTGCCGTTGCAAAATCAGGAAAAAATATTTGTTTTTCATTGTCTCGCTCTAAGATTAAAGCTGTTTACTCTTTTTGCCTTAGGTCTCCTTGTGCAACTGCCGTAGGTCTCCTTGTGCGTATTAACATACCTAATCATCCATATCACCTTTTTCTTTACTCTTCTCGTCATTTTCGTAAGTCACTTTACCCTGATCTTGTACCAAAAGTTCTTCAATTTCAGCGGGGAATGCTGTTTCAATCCATTTAATCAGGTTTCAATGAATTTAATCAAGGGTCGAGCTACCGGGGAATGCTGTTTCAATCAATTTAATCAAGGGTAGACTCCCAGCCATGTTGGCTAAGATCATTCAGGCCTGAGTTAAAAGTCGCGCTTCTCGTGTGCCGAACTAAACGCACAAATTACGCATAGATAATAAATAATTAATTTCGTTCTCAAACGAGGCAGGGCATGCTCAAAGAAAAAATTTACATTAATTTTTTGCTCTTGGGGATTTGGCACCAGAGGAAGAAGAGAAAAATTGCTTCGAAACGAAGAAACAAAATAGAATACATTCTGCATTACTTGTGCAATTCCAGTGTGCAATGTATGTTGCTTCACAGAGCGAAATGAAGAAACTGATGGTTGGGTGCTTTCCGTACCTGTTGGCTATTGTGATGGCTATAATGTTTTGATTTTAAGGGAGGGGGGCATTTTATGGGAATTAATTAATATTCTCCCAAATCAATGAAGGCATAGGTCTAAGAAAAATTCTGGTGAAATGGGCTCGTGACACAGTGACTGCTTTTCAAGTTTTTGGCGGATTTTTCCCAGTATAAACATAAAAGTATTCGTAAAAGTTTTCCTAAAAGTTTTCATAAAAGTTTTCTTTTCTTTTCTTTCTCTCCCCACTATAGCAATTGCTTTGCCGCCCTTGATACTTGCATTGAAAGTTTACTTTTCACTTGCACACAAATAGGCTTTGGTTGTAGATAACTGCATAGGAGTCTTGCAACTAACATGCTTGCCTATACTATAAATATGATTTTTTTCAATCTTTGATATACATTTTTTTAACAATAGAACAGTTTTAAGATAACTTCTCATAACTGTTTCCTTGTCCTTTGCAAACGAATGAGTTCCTACTCTTGTAAACATTGTCAAATTTTGCCATTGCCTAATCTTGTAAAATTTTATTTATTTATTTATTTATTTTGTTTACCTCTTATTTAACTGATGAACAAATTGTAGAAAAAGCTGATATTATTTCACTGTCTTTGAGAAGTTCCATCACAAAGTCATTGCTCTAAACTTTATTTACAATAATCTGTGAATAGTTGTTGCGGAAATGAATTTCAGCGATGGTGAAAATTTTGATCATTTCTGTTGTATAGGTTTCCAAAATCCCTCTCTATCTCCAGCAATTAGCAACCTGTAAAATTTCTAATTTTCATCAGCAGATTAGGACTTTTTGCCAGCTAACAGAAATGCAAAGAATTGTTGACTATGCCTCATCATTAATTTTGAAATCATAAAATTCATACCAAATAGCAGGAGGGTAAAGGCTTTCTTTCCAGATGCTTTCACAGGCATCATTAATCAATTTCTTAAATTAAAGAGGGTGTAGAATAGACTCATGATAATATTCCTGTCTCCCAATTGTTTTTTTTTTGTGACTCACGTCTTTTAAGGCAACTTTGACTTGAAAACGTTTTGGTGGTCACACCAGAGTTGCATTCTCTTTCCTCTCCAACTTGTCTGATCTGAGAAAATATTAGAAAATGGTCAGAAATTTCATATCTTGTAAATATGATTCTTGTAAATTATATTCATATATCATAAATATGAGTATAATTCTTAAAAAATTGAAGGGCCTCTTGAAAATTTGAAAATCAATCGCCTCCCGCCCGCTGCTTAACACAGATTAAATCAAAAAGAAGAAAAGAAGCAGCATTTAAAACACATAAATAAACTCAGAAAATTGCTACCGATGAATAAGTGACAGTTATAATTCGTCTAAATAATGAAAATATATCCAAGTCAAGAGAAAACATGTTTGTATTTCAGCTGTTCAGTTTGTTAGACCTACACACGGTCCTTCGTAACAATACTAACCAGCTCCTTCCTCTACCGCGTCTCGAAATCATTATTGCCAGACGGAACTTTAAAATGGGCAGTGAACAATCCTTTCGATTAGAATTACAGCCGAAAATAGAACAGTTTGCTCAAGGAATATTTTAATAAATTTTTACTTCATGGTCGAGGCCCTTAGACAAAACTTTACAGCACTACGCCAGCCTCTGAGGTGTACTGGACACGTAAAATATGGGTACAATAAGTTAGAACAATGCACGATTGTTAGTTTCGAGACCAACGGCGCATATTCAGCACTTCCAAACGTTTTTAACTCGACATGTAACTGTTTATTTTCTCCTTTTTTTTGAAAATCAGAGTTTCGAGGTACCGTAATAATTCGATTAAGGCCCGGTGGGGGCTTATTCAAAACTCGATCTTCGATAGGGGGTGGCTTATTCGAGAGGGAAGCTTATTCAAGAGGGGAGGGGGGCTTATTTAAAAGTCAGCTTCCCTTAGAGCAGTATCTAATAAAAAATCATGAGTATTACTTAAAAAAGTTCCGTTATATGAAACTAAGCTTTGAAGCTTTGATAAAATAGGGGGGGGCTTATTCGAAAGGGGGCTTATCTAAAAATCAACTGGGAGAGGGAGGGCTTATTTGAGAGGGGGGCTTAATCGAATTGTTACGGTATTTTTAATTTTATAGACTCTTATCATTATATTTGAGCTTTATCACATTGTTTCAATCTCTTGCTCTTTGCTCGTAACATGAGCCCAATGTGAGGAAATGTTAGTTCAATTTTTGTTCAAAGTGCAGGAGCGTGCTTAGTAATTAAGGTGGCTATGAGACTAGTTTTGATTAGAAAATGTTTTTTTTATCAAATTAGTCGAAATCAAATTTGAGAAAAAACATGCCTTTGACATAACTTGTGTGCAGACTCGACTGGTTCCTTTGAAAAGAATTTAGTTGAATTTAATATATTCCTCAGGAAAAATTGTAACGGACAGGCAACCCTGTGAGCACAGGAGGGGGGAGTCTGAATTCCCCCCAAAATTCAAAAAACCATTTTAAATGACGAATACTCGTCAGAACACACAGGTACTATTCGGTAAATTGTAGGAGTGATTGTTCTCCGCAAAATGAGCTATTAAGATCATTGATTGACCGAAATTACCATAGAGAATTTTCAGCCATCTCACATTCAGCAATGGATGCTGAAGTTAAATCCAACTAAAAGGCCATAAAAGCGTAGAAAGCGGAGGGAGGGATGGATACCGATACCAAATGATATTACAGATACCAAACTGTTAACTTGTTTGTTCAATGGTTGAATGTTCAGTGAACTATTTTGAGTTAAAAGTGATGACTCAGCTGCACTTGCCGCTCCAATCACGCCCCTGCTTCAATGTGTTTCCGATAAGATAAATAATTACACTAAGGGACCGGTCATAAAGTAACTGCTAGGGGGGGCCGGAGTAAAAACTAAGATTTTCTCCTAAATTTTGGTGGCCCATCCTAAGCGGCTCTAAAAATTTTCGTGGCCCATCAGCGAAGGCTGTAATATTTTCATGGCCCATCTATATATATATATATCTATATAATAATAATAATATTTCATGACGCCTTAATACAGCTTAGTACTATCGGTTACAGAGTCAACAAATATACTAACTTTAAAATATACAGATACATAATGAGATGATAAGGCGTTGAGTACTATAATAATTTTGCGTATTCGATTATCTGTGATGTTGCTCAGTTTTAACAGACTCGGTTTTCTCTAGCAATTTTGTTTATTCGACCCTTTTCAAGGGGAAGGGTATGATCCCAAAAAGCTGCTCATTTTTGCCTTAGACGAATTAACAAC